>JAUPFZ010000017.1:20150000-20177500 GCA_036937285.1 Euphydryas editha
AAGTAAGCTTGAGGGTTTTGGTTTCGGCGGCGCCTTTCCATATGGATAGCGCCGCACCCACTTTGCCCTCAATCTTACTGCCGTCCGTGTAGATGTTGAGGTCGTGGTCGGTGTTCACCGCGAGTTGTTCCTCGTCCGCCAGGCACTTGAACTCCAGGTCGATATGCTGAGCGGGGTGCGGAGACCGCAGAGCCGAGGACATCCGTTCCACCTCCCGATCCCCTATCGCGTCCTGGGGCATACCCCTCCTCGCGCCGTACAGCGCCGCGGCTTCGCGGACGCGCAGGTCGAGAGGGAGTATCCCAGCGAGCAACAGTGCCGAGTTCAGGGAGGTGGTGCGGTATGCCCCACACAGCTTCTGCGCAAAGCCCCGCTGGACCACATTCAGCTGCTTACGTACCCCTAGCTTGTCCACAGCCGGCGCCCAAACGGCAGCCGCATACAATATCACAGGCTCAACCACCGCTCTGTAAATAACGCGGATAACTTCGGGGTGGAGGCCCCAGCTCGCCTTCGCGGCTCTCGAAAGCTGGGCGTAGAAGGTGACGGCCTTCTTACAGACGTTCGCGACGTGCGTGTTGAAGGTAAGGCGTTGGTCTAGGACGACTCCCAGTAATTTGATTTCGCCCACCATGCCGATGTCGACCCCGCCCATGTGGAGGCGTGGGGTGTCATACTTCAGTTTGCGCGTGATGACCATAGCACTGGTCTTGTGCGGCGCAAACCTCAGTTTATTCTGGACTCCCCACTCCCTCACATACTCGAGGGCGGCATTGGCGTGGTTTTCGACCTCAAGAGCCGTCTTACCCTCAAAGACCAACACCACATCGTCAGCGAACGCCTGCACGTAGTAGTGTCTAGCCTCCAACTCGCGAAGCAGTGGATCTAACAAAAGGTTCCACAGAATCGGCCCACCGATAGACCCTTGCACGCAACCCTTCCCGGTTTCCCTCACGTGCTCTTCCCCGCAGTACCGTGCGCGAACATGCCTGCCGCTCAGGTAACTGCCCAGGAGCCTACGGATGTTAATCGGCACTCGTTCCTCCGCCAGCCGGACTTTTATGCGTGGCCACCATGCGTTGTCGAAGGCGCCCTCTATATCCAGGGACACAAGTGTCATCAATTTTTTATTTGTCAATCCTAGTCTTATGTGTTGGACCAGTGTATAGAGGGCGTCTTCGGTACTGCGCTGGGGCATAAAGCCGAACTGGCGGGTACTGAGCCTGGGCGCTACGTGGTGTTTCAATCTGGCGACAAGCATTTTCTCCAGCACTTTCCCCAGCACCGGAAGGAGACCAATCGGCCGATATGACCGTGGTGTCCGGTAGGTGTCCTTCCCCGGCTTCCGGAGGAAGATCACCGTAGCCTCCTTCCAGGGCTCGGGAAAATGCCGGAGTTCGAGGCACCTGTTGAAAAGAGCCAATGAGAGATCGGGGTCATACTCTATCGCGTGCAAACATATATCGGCGGTAAAACCGTCCGCGCCTGGAGCCTTCTTCGGATTGAAGGACCGGCAGGCCAATTTCAACTCTAAAGGAGTGAAAGGCGGGTCCGTCACATCCGAAGAAGTTTCAACGTCAAAAAGCTCGGCTTGTACCCTCACCCTTCGGTGCTCCTCGGAGTCATCCCCCTCGGAGTCCTCCGGGTAGAAGGTTTCGGCCATAAGCCTCACCGAGCCTTTGGCGTCTAGCTCCATATTGTTTACCACCAGCGGTGGATCTTCGTCTCTCCTGGAGGTTCTGCCGAGGACCCGGTAGATACCCCCCCAAACTGATTCCCCGTCCTGACGCTCACAGAAGGCGACCCAGCTGCGCGTCTGCGCATGCCTCACCTCGGTCTCATATCGCTCCTTCGCTTCCAGGTACTCCCCGACTACCATCTCACGCCTAACCGGCGCTGCACACCGAATTCTGCATTTCTTGGTGGCCACCTCGCGCTTGAGCGCTGCCAACCCCTCGTTCCACCATGGCATATTCAGCACTTCCTTCCGCCTTATAGGCGGAATCGACAAGGCGCATGCTTCTGCTATAATTTTGTTGAATTTTTCTACTGTGTGGTCTAATTCCCAATCCATTGCCAAATTTTTGATATAATCTATCGAAAAGTTTTCCCTGTTCATAATTTGGCCCAGTTTCTCACGAAACCGGGCCCAATTTGCATTCTTAGTGAAATAGATACGGGTTGTATGTTTGATGTAGTTTTTGTTGATGCACCTTGTCGTCAATGTGAAGGATATGCCATTGTGGTCCGAGCTGGTCAGGTCCTCGCGCACGCGCCAGTCGTCCACCAAGCCATACAGGTCCGGCGATACAGCAGTTATGTCAACATAGCTGCTGTACCTTACGCCGCCCCGGATAGTATCAAAGGTAGGGGTTTCCCCTTGGTTCAGGATGCAAAGTCCGAGGTCCTCCAGCGCCCCGTGTAGTTCCTCGCCTCTGCGGTCGGTCACGGGACTCTTCCACCAGACGCACTTAGCATTGGAGTCACCCCCAATGATCATACTCCGAGCTCCCGTCTCACGCTGCACCCGGCGCAGATGAGCTAGGTACGAGTCCATCGGCAGGTCGGGCTCAAAGTAAAATGAAACCAGGATGATCTCCCAGTTGCGGACTCGGATCCCCACCACTGAGATGTTGTTAGTGGTGAGTTTCGGGTACTGTGTGATGTGAAGGTCCGCGTCAAAGACAATGACCGCGGCCTTTACAGTCCCACTTCCATGATCCGCAGACTGGAAGACTCTGATCCCATTTTGACCCTTCACACGCCCTGTTCCGCCGACGTATGGCTCCTGTACCAAGGCCATCCGCGCTCGTAGTTCAGAGGCCTGAATCAGCAGCTCGGAGTATGCCAACTTGCTACGCTGGAGGTTCGCCTGGAGGATTTTTATAGCCACTGGGTCCGCCGGCACGCCCTTAGCAATACGCTACGGATTGCCGGGCGAGGTCATCCCACCTCTTCCTGACGGGACAGTTGTCGCTAAATGCGTTATGTTCGACATTGTCGAACTTCGCGCGACAACAGTTCCGGCAGGAAGGTGGGGACCCCGCCAGCCAATCCGCGCATTTAGAGCGCAGGTGCGGCCCGCCGCAGTGGCTACAGAGGTCTGCCGGGTCCTTGCAGTACTTGCGCCCGTGGCCAAACCCGAGGCATCGCGTGCATTGGACCAGCGGAGACTGGTCCTCTGCTCGCACCCTCATGAGGTCGACATGGACTGAGCCCACGCCGGTTATCCTCGCCCAGAGGGTGGGCGACGCACTCAGGACTACGTTGACCACGTGCGGGTTCCTGACCTTCCGACGGTATTTTACCACAAGGCGGTCATCCCCGGGGCCGAGGCCGTCAAAGAGGTCCCGATTTTGGTTCCTCAGGGCCTTGACAATGTCGCCGTCAGTGTTGACAGCCAAGACGCCTCTGAGTACGAAAAGCGGGTCCCTATTCTTAACGTCCTCAACCACGAGGCCCGATCCTTCCTTGCCTAATCGCTCCCTCGCCTTCTTCCTGTCCTCGGCAGTCCCGAATCCCATAATAACCTTTCGGTCCTTGGCCTTACGGACTCGGTCCACCTTCACCCACCCCGACTTCGCGTCCATGGTCTCTCGCACCCTTCCGAGAACCTGTTCTGCCGTCTCCTTCTCGTTCTCGGAAGTGACGACCACCGAGTGCAGCGCCGCGGGCCTTGTATGGTGCTGCGGTCTCGCGGCGGCCACGCTGGCGTAGCTGAGCCGCTGTTCCTCGGCCACCTGACTGCTCTTCGCGAGCTGTTCCTGGAGAGCCTTCATCCGCTCATTGCTCTCCAGGAGGAGCCGAGAGTGCTCGTCGAGCTTTGCGCTCAGTCCGGAGTCCGGAGGCACCGTGAATGTGGTGTCGGTGGTTACAGCCACCGGCACCACATCCACGGAGCCCCTGCTCCCCTTCCGAGCCCTCCCGGCCCCCAGGTCGGCCTCAGATTCAGCGACCAGCCTCATAAGCGCGTCCAGGGACTCCAAGATCGTCGCCTTGAGGTCGCCCCTGAGGTTCCTGGACGCGTCCACCGCATCCTTCGCCTTCTTGTGATGCGAGCGGGCTCGCTGGACTCGAGTGGTCGTCGTGGGTGCAGAGACCTGTGCCTTAGCCCCCCCTTCCTTCGGGCTATCAATTGACTTGCGGCTGGTTAGTTTTACAGCCTTGGAGGTGGTTGGAGCGCCCTGTGTCATTGCGGAGGTCGACTCCGTGGCTGCCTCCTCCCACTTCTCCAAGCTCCGCCTATTCAATTTCTTCACTTCTTTGGGGGGAGTGGTGGGTGGGTTCGTCACAACCTGTTTTTTAACAGGTGTCCTTAGGCCAAGCACCATGTTGGAGGTCGCGTCAATACTTTAAAAGGGTAATATCAAAAATGTCAAAGTGAGAGTTTAAAATAATATATTAAAATGTCAAATATGTTAAAAATCCGCAATAGCGGGGTGTATATATAAAAACAGAGACTGTTCCCGGTCTAAGAGGGTGCTGTAGAATACTACAGCACCTAAAAAGTCCTTAAAGCTACTTATAACTAAATTAAAACTAAAGCAGTCAACCGCCGTCGACTCTATGACCGAACTCTACCTTCGCTCTATATAGAGTCACCAAACTGACACCACTCGTTAGCCCTTGTTTGGGGCTATGTCACAGCGAAAACCGCGTCGCTCCGCGACCAGCGGTTCCCGAGTTATGGCAGTTTTAATTTTTTGCAAGATGGCGGACTAACTAATAGTTCCGCCGTGAAAATAGTTCCAAAGTCGATAACTCGAGAACCGCTAATCGCAGAAGCTCGAGCGACGGCTCCCCGTGATGGGCTCTGTGCCCTCTACGCAAAAAAGGTCTTAGTTTAAAAAATTTTTTGGTCGACTCTATATAGAGTCACCAGTATCCTAAATTTATGGCCCTCGCCACGGCAACTACTACAGCGAAAACCGCGTCGCGCTGCGACCAGCGGTTGCCAAGATATTGCGCCCGAAAGATTTCCAAGATGGCGTCCGCGCAAATATCTAGAATCTAGACAAAGTTTTAAAAATTTATATCTCACCAACCGCTGATCGCAGAACAGCGAGCGACGGCTCTCCGTACTGGTCTTTCCGAGGGCTACCCGAATTTGACGTTCAAATTGAAATCGGGGGGTCAACTCTATAATTGAACCTAAACACACCCAGTAGATAAAGCTGAGCGAGGCCAATACAGTACAGAAAACCGCGCTCCGCTACGACGTATGGGGCCTGAGTTATAGCTGTTGAGACTTTTACAAAATGGCCGCCAAGATGGCCACCAACTGTCAAGATTTTTCTTAACTCGGCTATTTCTTGTCCGATTTGGCCGTGCAAGGGCTCGTTTTACGCGTCTCAACAAGATCTATTAATTTACATGCATATAAAAATTTTAATAACAACCCCCGATTTTTGGGGTTGGAAAAACCTACTTTTTACAACTAAAATTAATATAAAAAATGCTAAAAATAATTTAAAAAATCTACAAAAAATTTAATTAACTATATACACTATAAACTATTTTTTAAGAATGGTTCCGGAGATACCAGAGCAAGGGTTGCCACCCCACGTGCACACCCTAAAACTTTAAAAAATTATAGAGCCAAAACTACAGCATAAAAAATTTTGAAAATTTGGGAGTTTGTAGATCTCACAGAGACCTACCAAACGACATAAAAATATAGGGGTGTCACAGATCTTGTTAAAAAGTTATTAAATTTAGAATTTTGAAGAAATTTTGTTTTTCTGATATCTCCACAACCACTGACCTTAAAATTTTACTTGAAACGCCGTTGAGTTGGTCTCGCCGTGCCGCGTCGATAGAGGTGCTCCGCACCTTCGTCGGTCGCCGGGAAGTCCGACCACGTGGTTTCGTGAATCACGGTTTTCCACTTCTAGTTCCGCGCGCTTGCGCGGAAAAAATCCAAACTTGGGCTCGTTTTGTAGAGCTCGGCGAGCCCCGTCTGATGATATAATAAAAGTGATAGGTTGTCGATCGCTTTTTTGCAGCGTTCGCTGTCAAAGTTTACAAAAATCACTTTTTTTGACTTTGCGCACTTTTTTCGCGCACTTCGCGATTGTGGCGCAACAAACAAAAGCTTACACAACGTAGATCATTTATTTCCGCAACTTTTGACACACTTTTCATTAAAATCGGTCACGAAAAAACCACTTTTTCGAATTTTACAAGTTGAAAACTGGCGGAGCGGCACTCGAACAACGTGATACGCGTCTGCTTTCAACTGAGTCTGGCGGGTTAGGTTGGGTTAGGTTAGGTTAGGTTAGGTTAGGTTAGGTTAGGTTAGGTTAGGTTAGGTTAGGTTAGGTTAGGTTAGGTTAGGTTAGGTTAGGTTAGGTTAGGTTAGGTTAGGTTAGGTTAGGTTAGGTTAGGTTAGGTTAGGTTAGGTTAGGTTAGGTTAGGTTAGGTTAGGTTAGGTTAGGTTAGGTTAGGTTAGGTTAGGTTAGGTTAGGTTAGGTTAGGTTAGGTTAGGTTAGGTTAGGTTAGGTTAGGTTAGGTTAGGTTAGGTTAGGTTAGGTTAGGTTAGGTTAGGTTAGGTTAGGTTAGGTTAGGTTAGGTTAGGTTAGGTTAGGTTTTTTTTTTTTTTTTTTTTTTTTTTTTTTTTTTTTTTTTTTTTTTTTTTTTTTTTACTTCTAAACCTCCGACAAACTGAAGGAGTCTTTGCTTACAATGTTTTCATTTATTAATCTATAATTTAGTTTTCTCGCTTTTTCTCTGCTCGTCTAGCATTCTGCATACTAATTCTTTCTTACATTCATCGTCTTTCATACTTTGTGGGTCTTTCCCATTATAGCTTAAGGCTCATGTGTACCTAATCTTATATCTAATATATTTTTCTTTTTTGGGGATAATAAGGGGGGAAAGCAATAACAAATCTTTATTCTAAATATTTTTGACAAACTTCTTATACTACTACTACTTCTTAACTATTTAATCTAATTACAATATATTTAACTTAATCAATAGGCTCGTATACAACTAGAAAATTTAACCAGTTTATTTACAACTTCTTATTTTTTGTATAAAACATTGTTTTATACTTACATTTATTTCTTATAACTAACTTAACTACGTTCCCTAATTATTAATACAATAGATTTTATGTTGACTTAAGTATACTATATTATATTTAAACAACATAATTTTTATACCTTATTCCTATTATTTACAATCTTACATATTCTAACGCAATATTGAAGGAACGAGTCTCTGCTTTCGCTTTCCAAAATTTTTGATAAAGAATTAATGTTCAGTCTAGTTCCAATAACGTTTTCTATTTTGAGCCTATCGTAGTCATGGGCCGGGCAGTCCAGAAGGACGTGGAGGGCAGATTCAGAACACCTGGGATCGCAGACGCACGATGGACTCTCCTTGCACTTGAAACGGTGCAAGTACTCGGAGAATCCACCATGCCCCGTCAACACCTGGGTGACAAATCTGTCCACCTTTATTTTACCGATGATACGATATGCGGCTATCGCGTCCGGGAAAAAGACCCGGGTGACACCGGCTGTTTCACCGGCCCGGTATCGCTGGTTCCATTCATCAAGCGATCGCATACGAATGCTTCGCTTGATGAATGAAACCGGGCAGCTGTCGTAGTCAAAACTGCGTTTTGACTTTAGCGCAGCTTCCTTGGCCAGATGGTCGGCACGCTCGTTCCCCTCTAGTCCCGCGTGGGCTTTGATCCAGAACAAATTTACATGTTTGTCCTGTATCAAAGCCCTTCGCAGGTGGCCCCGCGCCTCGACGGCCAGGGGGTGGAGGGCAACTGGATTAATTGTCGTTTGCAGTGCCGACAGGGAGTCGGAGTAGATCCCGATTGATCTGGCCGAGTTATCTGCGGCCGTCCGCGCCGCCCTGCATATCGCCAGGAGTTCCGCCTGGTAGACGGTACAAAAGGACGGCAGAGTAAGCTTGAGGGTTTTGGTTTCGGCGGCGCCTCTCCATATGGATAGCGCCGCACCCACCTTGCCCTCAATCTTACTACCGTCCGTGTAGATATTTAAGTCGTGGCCAATGTTGTCAGCGAGTTGTTCCTCGTCCGACAGGCACTTGAACTCCAGGTCGATATGCTGAGCGGGATGCGGAGACCGCAGAGCCGAGGACATCCGTTCCACCTCCCGATCCCCTATCACGTCCTGGGGTATACCCCTCCTCGCTCCATACAACGCCGCGACTTCGCGGACGCGCAGGTCGAGAGGGAGTATCCCAGCGAGCAACAGTGCTGAGTTCAGGGAGGTGGTGCGGTATGCCCTACACAGCTTCTGCGCAAAGCCCCGCTGGACCACGTTCAGCTGCTTACGAACTCCGAGCTTATCTACAGCCGGCGCCCAAACGGCAGCCGCATACAATATCACGGGCTCAACCACCGCTCTGTAAATAACGCGGATGACTTCGGGGTGGAGGCCCCAGCTCGCCTTCGCGGCTCTCGAAAGCTGGTGATAGAAAGCAAGTGCTTTCCTACAGACATTCGCGACGTGCGTGTTGAAGGTGAGGCGCTGGTCTAGGACGACTCCCAGTAACTTGGTTTCTCCGACCATGCCAATGTCGACCCCGCCCATGTGGAGGCGTGGGGTGTCATGCTTTAGTTTGCGCGTGATGACCATGGCACTGGTCTTATGCGGCGCAAACTTCAGCTTGTTAAGGACTCCCCACTCCCTCACATGTTCGAGGGCGGCATTAGCACGGCGTTCGACCTCATGAGCCGTCTCACCCTCGAAGACCAGCACCACATCGTCAGCGAATGCCTGCACATAATGATTCTCAGCCTCCAACTCTCGAAGTAGTGGATCCAGTAAAAGGTTCCACAATATCGGCCCACCGATAGACCCTTGCACGCAACCCTTCCCGGTTTCTCTCACGTGCTCTTCCCCGCAGTATCGTGCGCGAACATGCCTGCCGCTCAGGTAGCTGCCCAGGAGCCTACGGATGTTAATCGGCACTCGTTCCTCCACCAGCCTGACCTTAATACGAGGCCACCAAGCGTTGTCGAAGGCGCCCTCTATATCTAGGGATACCAGTGTTAGCAATTTTTTGTTTTTTAACCGATCTCTAATGTGCTCTACCAGAGTATAGAGGGCGTCCTCGGTGCTCCGCTGGGGCATAAAGCCAAACTGGCGGGTACTGAGCCTGGGCGCTATATGGTGTTTTAGCCTAGCGACAAGCATTTTCTCCAGCACTTTCCCCAGCACCGGAAGAAGACCAATCGGCCGATACGACCGCGGTGCCGTGTAAGTAGACTTACCCGGCTTCCGAAGGAAGATCACCGTGGCCTCCTTCCAGGGCTCGGGAAAATGCCGGAGTTCGAGGCACCTGTTGAAAAGGGCCAGTGAGAGTTCGGGGTCAAACTCTATCGCGTGCAAACATATATCGGCGGTAAAACCGTCCGCGCCTGGAGCCTTCTTCGGATTGAAGGACCGGCAGGCCAACTTCAGTTCCAAGGGAGTGAAGGGCGGGTCCGTCGAATCCGAAGGAGTTTCAACGTCAAAGAGCTCAGCTTGTACCCTCACCCTTCGGTGCTCCTCGGAGTCATCCTCTTCGGAGTCCTCCGGGTAGAAGGTTTCGGCCATAAGCCTCGCCGAGCCTTTGGCGTCTAGCTCCATATTGTTTACCACCAGCGGTGGGTCTTCGTCTCTCCTGGAGGTTCTGCCGAGGACCCTATAAATTCCCCCCCACACCGATTCCCCGTCCTGGCGCTCGCAGAAGGCGACCCAGCTGCGCGTCTGCGCATGCTTTGCCTCGGTCTCGTACCGCTCCTTCGCCTCGAGGTACTCCCCAACCACCTTCTGACGCCTAACCGGCGCTGCACAGCGAATCCGACTTTTCTTGGTGGCCACCTCGCGCTTAAGCGCTGCCAACCCCTCGTTCCACCATGGCATATTCAGCACATCCTTCCGCTTGATAAGCGGAAGAGACAAAGCACATGCTTCGGCTATGGATTCGTTTAGTTTGGACACTGTGTGATCTAATTGTGGGCCTGTTTCCAAATTTTTAAGGACGTCTATGGAAAAGTTTTCTCTAAGAAAAATTTGGCCCAGTTTCTCACGAAACTGGGCCCAATTCGCATTTTTAGTAAAATAGACCCGGGTAGTTGATTTTATGTGATTTTTATTTATGTGCCCCGTCCTTAATGTGAAGGATATGCCATTGTGGTCCGAGCTGGTCAGGTCTTCGCGCACGCGCCAGTCGTCCACCAAGCTAAGAAGGTCCTGTGATACAGCAGTTATGTCAACATAACTGCTGTACCTTACGCCACCCCGGATAGTGTCGAAGGTGGGGGTTTCCCCTTGGTTCAGGAGACTGAGTCCGAGATCCTCCAGTGCCCCGTGCAGTTCGACGCCTCTGCGATCGGTCACGGGACTTCTCCACCAGACGCACTTAGCATTGGAGTCGCCTCCAATGATCATACTCCGAGCTCCCGTCTCGCGCTGCACCCGGCGCAGATGTGCCAAGTACGAGTCCATCGGCAGGTCAGGCTCAAAGTAGAATGACACCAGGATGATCTCCCAATTGCGGACACGGATCCCCACCACTGCGATGTTATTCGTGGTGAGTTTTGGGAACTGTATGATGTGAAGGTCCGCATCGAAAACAATGATCGCGGCCTTTACGTTCCCGCTTCCACGGTCCGCACATTGGAAGACTCTGGTCCCATTACTACCCTTCACGCACCCTATCCCGCCGACGTATGGCTCCTGTACTAAGGCAACCCGCGCACGCTGGTTAGAGGCCTCGATCAGCAGCTCGGAGTATGCCAACTTACTACGCTGGAGATTCGACTGGAGGATTTTGAGAGCCACTGCGTCCGCCGGCACGCCCTTAGCAGTATGCTACGGATTGCCGGGCGAGGTCATCCCACCTCTTCCTGACGGGACAGTCGTCGCTGAACGCGTTGTGTTCGACATTGTCGAATTTCGCTCGACGACAGTTCCGGCAGGAAGGTGGGGACCCCGCCAGCCAATCCGCGCACTTAGCCTTAAGGTGCGGCCCACCGCAGTGACTGCAAAGATCCGCTGGGTCCTTGCAGTACTTGCGCCCGTGGCCGAATCCTAGGCATCGCGTGCATTGGACCAATGGTGATTGGTCCTCCGCTCGCACCCTCTGCAGGTCGACATGGACCGAGCCCACGCCGGTTATCCTTGCCCAGAGGGTGGGCGACGCACTAAGGACAACGTTGGCCACGTGCGGGTTCCTGGCCCTTCTGCGGTACTTCACCTGGAGGCGGTCTTCCCCGGGGCCGAGGCCGCCAAAGAGGTCCCGGTTCTGGTTCCTCAGTGCCTTGATGATGTCGCCGTCGGTGTTTACGGCCAAGACTCCCCTGAGGACCAGAAGCGGGTCTCTATTCTTGACGTCCTCTACCACGAGGCCCGATCCTTCCTTTGTAAGCCTATTCTTGGCTTTGGCTTTCTCCTCGGCAGTGCCGAAACCCATGACTACCTTACGGTCCCTGGCCTTACGGACCCGGTCAACCTTTATCCATCCCTCCTTGGCGTCGATTGTCCGCCTCACCCTCCCAAGGACCTCCTCCCCCGTCTCATTCTCGTCCTTGGAGGTGACGACCACGGAGTGCAAGGCCACAGGCCTCGGAGGCTGCTGCGGCTTCGCGGCGGCCACAACCGCATAAGTGCGTCGCTGTTCCTCGACCGCCCTGCTGCACGTACTGAGCTGCTCCTGGAGTGCTCGTATCCTCTCATTACTCTCCAGGAGAAGCCGAGAGTGCTCGTCGAGCCTAGCGCTCAGCCCGGAGTCCGGGGGCACCGTAAATGTGGCGTCGGTGTCAATAGTCACCGGCACCACCTTCACGGGACCCTCGCTCCCCTTGCGAGCCCTCTCGGCCATCAGTTCGGCCTCGGACTCAGCGACGAGCTTTTCGAGCTCGTCCAGGGACCTCAAGAAAGAAACTTTGATGTCGCTCCTGAGGTTCCTGGACGTCTCAAGTTGAGATTTCGCTTTTTCTACGAAAGCAGCCGCTCGCTGCACCCTTGTCCGTTCCGTGGTCGCCACCGGTGGTCGGACCCGCGCTTCTCCCCCCTCCTTCGGACTGTCAACCGGCTTAAGGGTTGGCGTCGTTCTTAGTCTGGAGGTAGACGGGGCGCTCTGTTCGGCCGTATAAGCCGACTCAGGAGCTGCCCCCCCGAACTTCTCCAGACTCCGTCTTGGTAATTTTTTGACAATTTTGGGGGGAGTTGAGGGTGGATTCACCGTCTCCGCCTTCTTTACTGGGGTCCTAAGTCCAAGAACCATGTTGTCGAAGGTCGCGTTAATGTTAAAATAAAACCTTAATAAATGTCAAAAATAAAAATAAAAATAAATAAAAGTCAAAGGATAAAATTTCCGCAATAGCGGGGTGTATAAACAACAAAAACAGAGACTGTTCCGTCAATATATGCGCTGTACAGTGCTACAGCAGTTAAGAACAACTTAAAACTACCTTAAATACTAATAAAACTACTTCCGCAGCCGATCCGCAGAAGGCCTCTACAACGACTCTAGGTAGAGTCGCCGGACCAGCACCAGCTGACAGTCCTAGCCGGGGGCAGGTCAGCGGAGAAAACCGCGTCGCTCTACGACCAACGGTTCCCGAGCTATCGCGATTTTAATTTTTCAAAGATGGCGGACCAAAAAGTGGTTCCGCCACAACCAAAACTTCAAAGATTAATATCTCGCGAACCGCTAGCCGCAGAGACACGAGCGACGGCTCTCCGTGATGGGCTCCTCGCCCTCTACCCGAAACCCGGTGTTGTTTCAAAATTTTTGGGGTGTCTCTATATAGAGCCCCAAGTGGTCCAGTAATTTACCCCTCACTAAGGCAACCACCCCAGAGAAAACCGCGTCGCGCTACGACCAGCGGTTTCCGAGATATTGCGCCTCGAATAAAAACAAGATGGCGTCCGCGCACTTTGCGCGAGATTTTAAAATTCAATATCTCGGGAACCACCGGCCGCAGAACAGCGTGCGACGGCTCTCCGTGATGGTCTCCGCGAAATCTATCAGTAACTAGGCCTGGATTTAAAATTTGGGGGGTCGACTCTACCTAGAGTCACTGAGCTACTAAAAACGTAGCCCTCGTCCCAACAATATATACACAAAAAACCGCACACTTGTGCGATGACCCAAGCCCGAGATATTTAAATTTTTAAAATTTACAAATGGCGGCTAAGATGGCCGCTAAAGAACTTCAATGACGCTAAATCGTGCGTATTTGATCAAAACTACCCGAGCTTGGGCTCAATCGATCGGGCTTGATGAGCCCTATATATTGGTGGACACAAACAATTTTTTAAAACAACCCCCGATTTTTGGGGTTGAAAAAATATACAAATTTAATGAAAAATTTAAAATAAAATAACCAAAAATAATCCAAAAAATCTACAAAAAATTTAACTACTTAATCTAACTACGTACACTTTTTAGAAGGGGGTTCCGGAGAGATCGGTCCAGGGGTTGCGACCCCACGTGCCCCACTCGATATTTCAAAAAATTATTATGCCAAAACTACAGGTTCAAAAATTTTCAAATTTGGTATGTGGTTAGACCTTATTAGGGTCTACCAAAATTACAAAAAATATGGGGGGGTCGTCGATTTCGTTTTTAAAATATTAAATTTTGAATTTTGAAGAAAATTTTAAAAACCGATATCTCCGGATCCACTCACCTTAAAATTATAATTGAAACGCCGCTGAGCTCCTCGCGTTGCGCCGCGTCGATAGAGGTGCGTAACACCTCAGTCACCCCGCTGGATCAATAACCACGTGGCCACGTGGTCGTCGGTTTTTTAATTTTTTCTCCGCGCGCTTGCACGGAAAAAATCCAATCTTGGTGTCAAAAGATAGGGCTTGAAGCGCCGCGTCGAATGACGTAATAAAAACTATACGTCGTCGATCTTAATCGCGCAGCGTTCGCCGTCAAAGTTTTTAATTTTTAGAAAATTGGCACTTTTCCTCACTTTTCGCAGGGAAAACAAACACGAGCGAGGTGAAACGTTATACCACCATGTAGGGTGCACTGAGACGAAACTTTTGGTGCACTTTTTATAAAAATCGGTGCACTTTTTACCACTTTAAACGATTTTTAAATATTAAAATTGAACGGAGCAGCAGCGAAAAACACTTGTACGCGTCCACTCTCGAGTGCGTTCGACGGCGGAAAAAAAAGGGTTAGGTTAGGTTAGGTTAGGTTAGGTTAGGTTAGGTTAGGTTAGGTTAGGTTAGGTTAGGTTAGGTTAGGTTAGGTTAGGTTAGGTTAGGTTAGGTTAGGTTAGGTTAGGTTAGGTTAGGTTAGGTTAGGTTAGGTTAGGTTAGGTTAGGTTAGGTTAGGTTAGGTTAGGTTAGGTTAGGTTAGGTTAGGTTAGGTTAGGTTAGGTTAGGTTAGGTTAGGTTAGGTTAGGTTAGGTTAGGTTAGGTTAGGTTAGGTTAGGTTAGGTTAGGTTAGGTTAGGTTAGGTTAGGTTAGGTTAGGTTAGGTTAGGTTTTTTTTTTTTTTTTTTTTTTTTTTTTTTTTTTTAATTTTTTATACTTGACCTCCCTGTGAGGGGAGACTGTTTTTACAGTTTATTTTGTCTGGACAGGTTTTACATTTTTTAACCAAAAACTCATTCATACAGTCTATCTTTTACTATGCTCGTCATCCATGCTTCATCCCATTTTCATCTAACATCCATCCTCATTCAATCATAGTGCTTAAGGCGATTGTGTACCTACTACTAATACTAATAAAAACACAGAAGGAGGGGAAAGTTGAGGGAGGGAACAGTTTTATCTTTTTAATAAAGTTAACAATTTTTTACTTATATCTAGGCTTATATAATATAAAAGTACAATTTTTCTTCATCTTATTATCTACTTAGTACAAGAGGCTGGTAGTTATAAAATAGAGTCTAAACTAAATTTACTATTACAAAGTAAAACTTTCTTAGTTGTGCAAAATACACTATTTTGAACATTTGCAATCTTAAAAGTAACTTACAGACTATGTTCTTATTCTATATACAAGTTTCTTATGTTAGCCTAATTATACAACTATAACTACCTAACATAATTTTTACTATACCCTATTTCTATGATTCACTAATTTACAAACTTTTTTACAATATTCTAAGAACAGATCTCTGTCTTTACTACACACTATTTGCGGTAACGTACTTACATCAAGTTTGATACCCAGTTGAGATTCCACGTCCTGCCTCTCGCGACAATGGGCCGGGCAGTCCAGGAGGACGTGGAGGACAGACTCAGAACACGCAGGATCGCAGACGCACGATGGACTCTCCTTGCACTTGAAACGATGCAAGTACTCGGAGAATCCACCGTGCCCCGTCAATACCTGGGTGACAAATCTGTCCACCTTTATTTTACCGATGATCCGGTATGCGGCTATCGCGTCCGGGAAAAAGACCCGGGTGACACCGGCTGTTTCACCGGCCTGGTATCGTTGGTTCCATTCATCAAGCGATCGCATACGAATGCTTCGCTTGATGAATGAAACGGGGCAGCTGTCGTAGTCAAAACTGCGTTTTGACTTTAGCGCAGCTTCCTTAGCCAGATGGTCGGCACGCTCGTTCCCCTCTAGTCCCGCGTGGGCTTTGATCCAGAACAAACTAACAAGTTTGTCCTGTACCAAAGCCCTACGCAGGTGGCCCCGCGCCTCAACGGCCAGGGGGTGGAGGGCTTCCGGGTTGACTGTAGTCTGCAGTGCCGACAGGGAGTCGGAGTAAATCCCGACTGATCTGGCCGAGTTATCTGCGGCCGTCCGCGCCGCCCTGCATATCGCCAGGAGTTCCGCCTGGTAGACGGTGCAAAAGGACGGCAAAGTAAGCTTGAGGGTTTTGGTTTCGGCGGCGCCTCTCCATATGGAAAGCGCCGCGCCCACTTTGCCCTCAATCTTACTGCCGTCCGTGTAGATGTTAAGGTCGTGGTCAATGTTGACCGCGAGTTGTTCCTCGTCCGCCAGGCACTTGAACTCCAGGTCGATATGCTGAGCGGGATGCGGAGACCGCAGAGCCGAGGACATCCGTTCCACTTCCCGATCCCCTATCGCGTCCTGGGGTATACCCCTCCTCGCGCCGTACAACGCCGCGGCTTCGCGGACGCGCAGGTCGAGAGGGAGTATCCCAGCGAGCAACAGTGCTGAGTTCAGGGAGGTGGTGCGGTATGCCCTACACAGCTTCTGCGCAAAGCCCCGCTGGACCACGTTCAGCTGCTTACGTACACCTAGCTTATCCACAGCCGGCGCCCAAACGGCAGCCGCATACAGTATCACGGGCTCAACCACCGCTCTGTAAATAACGCGGATGACTTCGGGGTGGAGGCCCCAGCTCGCCTTCGCGGCTCTCGAAAGCTGGGAATAGAAGGTGACGGCCTTCTTACAGACGTTCGCGACGTGCGTGTTGAAGGTAAGGCGTTGGTCTAGGACGACTCCCAGTAATTTGATTTCGCCCACCATACCGATGTCGACCCCGCCCATGTGGAGGCGTGGGGTGTCATACTTCAGTTTGCGCGTGATGACCATAGCACTGGTCTTGTGCGGCGCAAACTTCAGCTTATTCTGGACTCCCCACTCCCTCACATGCTCGAGGGCGGCATTGGCGTGGTTTTCGACCTCAAGAGCCGTCTTACCCTCAAAGACCAACACCACATCGTCAGCGAACGCCTGCACGTAATAATGTCTAGCCTCCAACTCACGAAGCAGTGGATCCAGCAAGAGGTTCCACAAAATCGGCCCGCCGATAGACCCTTGCACGCAACCCTTCCCGGTTTCTCTCACGTGCTCTTCCCCACAGTACCGTGCGCGAACATGCCTGCCGCTCAGGTAGCTGCCCAGGAGCCTACGGATGTTAATCGGCACTCGTTCCTCCGCCAGCCGGACTTTTATGCGTGGCCACCAAGCGTTGTCGAAGGCGCCCTCTATATCTAGAGACACAAGCGTCAATAGCTTTTTGTTTGTTAAACCGCATCTTATATGTTCTACTAGTGTATAGAGGGCGTCCTCGGTGCTACGCTGGGGCATAAAGCCGAACTGACGGGTACTGAGCCTGGGCGCTATATGGTATTTCAACCTGGCGACAAGCATCTTCTCCAGCACTTTCCCCAGCACCGGAAGGAGACCAATCGGCCGATACGACCGCGGTGTCGTGTAGGTGTTCTTCCCCGGCTTCCGGAGGAAGATCACCGTAGCCTCCTTCCAGGGCTCGGGAAAATGCCGGAGTTCGAGGCACCTGTTGAAAAGAGCCAATGAGAGATCGGGGTCATACTCTATCGCGTGCAAACATATATCGGCGGTAAAACCGTCCGCGCCTGGAGCCTTCTTCGGATTGAAGGACCGGCAGGCCAATTTCAACTCTAAAGGAGTGAAAGGCGGGTCCGTCACATCCGAAGAAGTTTCAACGTCAAAGAGCTCAGCTTGTACCCTCACCCTTCGGTGCTCCTCGGAGTCATCCTCTTCGGAGTCCTCCGGGTAAAAGGTTTCGGCCATAAGCCTCACCGAGCCTTTGGCGTCTAGCTCCATATCGTTTACCACCAGCGGTGGATCTTCGTCTCTCCTGGAGGTTCTGCCGAGGACCCGGTAGATACCCCCCCAAACTGATTCCCCGTCCTGACGCTCACAGAAGGCGACCCAGCTGCGCGTCTGCGCATGCCTCACCTCGGTCTCATATCGCTCCTTCGCTTCCAGGTACTCCCCGACTACCATCTGACGCCTAACCGGCGCTGCACACCGAATTCTGCATTTCTTGGTGGCCACCTCACGCTTGAGCGCTGCCAACCCCTCGTTCCACCACGGCATATTCACCACATCTTTCCGCTTTATGGGCGGAATCGACAAGGCGCATGCTTCTGCTATAATTTTGTTGAGTTTTTCTACTGTGTAGTCTAATTCCCAATCTATTGCCAAATTTTTAATGTATTCCGTAGTAAAGTTTTCCCTATTCATAATTTGGCCCAGTTTCTCACGAAACCGGGCCCAATTTGCATTTTTGGTGAAATAGATACGGGTGGTATGTTTAATAAAGTTTTTGTTGATGCACCTTGTCGTCAATGTGAAGGATATGCCATTGTGGTCCGAGCTGGTCAGGTCCTCGCGCACGCGCCAGTCGTCCACCAAGCCATACAGATCCGGCGATACAGCAGTTATGTCAACATAGCTGCTGTACCTTACGCCGCCCCGGATAGTATCAAAGGTAGGGGTTTCCCCTTGGTTCAGGATGCAAAGTCCGAGGTCCTCCAGCGCCCCGTGTAGTTCCTCGCCTCTGCGGTCGGTCACGGGACTCTTCCACCAGACGCACTTAGCATTGGAGTCACCCCCAATGATCATACTCCGAGCTCCCGTCTCACGCTGCACCCGGCGCAGATGAGCTAGGTACGAGTCCATCGGCAGGTCGGGCTCAAAGTAAAATGAAACCAGGATGATCTCCCAGTTGCGGACTCGGATCCCCACCACTGAGATGTTGTTAGTGGTGAGTTTCGGGTACTGTGTGATGTGAAGGTCCGCGTCAAAAACTATGACCGCGGCCTTTACAGTCCCACTTCCATGATCCGCAGACTGGAAGACTCTGATCCCATTTTGACCCTTCACACGCCCTGTTCCGCCGACGTATGGCTCCTGTACCAAGGCCATCCGCGCTCGTAGTTCTGAGGCCTGAATCAGCAGCTCGGAGTATGCCAACTTGCTACGCTGGAGGTTCGCCTGGAGGATTTTTATAGCCACTGGGTCCGCCGGCACGCCCTTAGCAATACGCTACGGATTGCCGGGCGAGGTCATCCCACCTCTTCCTGACGGGACAATTGTCGCTAAATGCGTTATGTTCGACATTGTCGAACTTCGCGCGACAACAGTTCCGGCAGGAGGGTGGGGACCCCGCCAGCCAATCCGCGCATTTAGAGCGCAGGTGCGGCCCGCCGCAGTGGCTACAGAGGTCTGCCGGGTCCTTGCAGTACTTGCGCCCGTGGCCAAACCCGAGGCATCGCGTGCATTGGACCAGCGGAGACTGGTCCTCTGCTCGCACCCTCATGAGGTCGACATGGACTGAGCCCACGCCGGTTATCCTCGCCCAGAGGGTGGGCGACGCACTCAGGACTACGTTGACCACGTGCGGGTTCCTGACCTTCCGACGATATTTAACCACGAGGCGGTCATCCCCGGGGCCGAGGCCGTCAAAGAGGTCCCGATTTTGGTTCCTCAGGGCCTTGACGATGTCACCGTCAGTGTTGACGGCCAAGACGCCTCTGAGGACGAAAAGCGGGTCTCTATTCTTGACGTCCTCGACCACGAGGCCCGATCCTTCTTTCCCTAAGCGCTCCCTCGCCTTCTTCCTGTCCTCGGCAGTCCCGAATCCCATTATCACCTTCCGGTCCTTGGCCTTACGGACCCGGTCCACCTTCACCCACCCCGACTTCGCGTCCATGGTCTCTCGCACCCTTCCGAGAACCTGTTCGGCCGTCTCCTTGTCGTTCTCGGAAGTGACGACCACCGAGTGCAGCACCGCGGGCCTTGTGTGTTGCTGCGGTCTCGCAGCGGCCACGCTGGCGTAGCTGAGCCGCTGTTCCTCGACCACCTGACTGCTCTTCGCGAGCTGTTCCTGGAGAGCCTTCATCCGCTCATTGCTCTCCAGGAGGAGCCGAGAGTGCTCGTCGAGCTTTGCGCTCAGTCCGGAGTCCGGAGGCACCGTGAATGTGGTGTCGGTGGTTACAGCCACCGGCACCACATCCACGGAGCCCCCGCTCCCCTTCCGAGCCCTCCCGGCCCCCAGGTCGGCCTCAGATTCAGCGACCAGCCTCATAAGCGCGTCCAGGGACTCCAAGATCGTCGCCTTGAGGTCGCCCCTGAGGTTCCTGGACGCGTCCACCGCATCCTTCGCCTTCTTGTGATGCGAGCGGGCTCGCTGGACTCGAGTGGTCGTCGTGGGTGCAGAGACCTGTGCCTTAGCCCCCCCTTCCTTCGGGCTATCCATTGACTTGCGGCTGGTTAGTTTTACAGCCTTGGAGGTGGTTGGAGCACCCTGTGTCATTGCGGAGGTCGACTCCGTGGCTGCCTCCTCCCACTTCTCCAAGCTCCGCCTATTCAATTTCTTCACTTCTTTGGGGGGAGTGGAGGGTGGGTTCGTCACAACCTGTTTTTTGACAGGTGTCCTTAGGCCAAGCACCATGTTGGAGGTCGCGTCAATAATTTAAATAAAATAAAATAAAATAAAAATCGTCAAAAAACGTCAGAAATAAATTAAAATTGTCAAATAGAATAAAAGCCGCAATAGCGGGTGTATAAGAAAAAACAGAGACTGTTCCTAGTCTAATTTGGTGCTGCAGAATACTACAGCACCTGAAGAGTCCCTAAAACTACTTAAATCTAAATTAAAAACTTAAATCTATCAACCGCCTTCAACTCTACAGTCGAACTCTACTGGGGCTCTATGTAGAGCCTCCCCGATAGTGCAGCCGTGTAGGGCTTCGAAGGGGCCAATTAACGGTGAAAACCGCGCGTCGCTACGACAAGTGGTTGCCGAGATATACCGCTTCAAAGATTTTCAATATGGCGGCAGATATTACAGTTTCGGCCTAGGCCGAAATTCAAAAAATTATAACTCGGTAACCACTGATCGCAGGATAATGTGCGACCGCTCCCCGTGACGGCCTTCTCGAGATCTATCTAAATCTAGGCTTAAATCTAAAAACCAGGGGGTCGACTCTATACAGAGACCTCAGTGCCCTAGGAGTGTGGCCCTCTCCACTACAACAATAACAGCGGAAACCGCGTCGCGCTGCGACCAGCGGTTGCCGAGATATTGCGCCCTAAAAATATCCAATATGGCGTCCGCGCACTTTGCGCGAGATTTTAAAAATTAATATCTCGGGAACCGCTGGTCGCAGAATAACGTGCGACGGCTCTCCGTGTTGGTCCTGCCGAGATCTTTTTAATGATATATACAATTTTAATTTTTAAAAGGTCGACTCTATATAGAGTTCTAACTAGTCTCAGAACGTGGTCCTCACTGCAGCAACCACAGTAAAGAAAACCGCGCTCTCCTACGTCAATCCAAAGTCAAGTTATAGCTATTCTAATATTTACAAGATGGCCGCCAATATGGCCACCTGTTAACTAAATTTTTAAAAACTCGGCTATTTATAAACGAATCTGGCCGTGTTTGGGCTCAAAATTTCGGGCTCGACGAGCTCTAATCAGTGGTTAACACAAAAAATTTTTGAAATCAACCCCCGATTTATGGGGGTGAAAAAACACGAAAATTTACACAATAATTGTAATAAAAATAACTAAACTTAATTATAAAAATCTACAAAAAATTTAACCACCTAATTACACTATCTACTATTTTTTAAAAAGGGTTTTGAAGATATTGGACAAAGGGTTGCCACCCCACGTGCACACCCTGAAATTTTAAAAAATTTTAAAACCAAAACTACTAGCCGGAAAATTTTGAAATTTGGTACGTTGGTAGACCTTATAGAGCCCCACCAAACGCAATAAAAATATTGGGGTGTCGTCGATCTTGTTAAAAAGTTATTTAATTTTGAATTTTGAAGAAAAAGTTTTTTGCCAATATCTTCCCAACCACTAACCTTAAAAATATGGCTGAACCACCGCTGAGCTCGGCGTGATGAGACGCGTCGATTGATGTACGTGACACTTCCCTCGCCCCGCTGGATCAAGGACCACGTGGCCACGTGGTCGACGGTTTTTTAATTATTTCTCCGCGCGCTTGCAGCGGAAAAATCTGGTTGATGGCTCTTTTTGAAGAGCACGCAGAGGCGCGTCGGACGACACAATAAAAATAATAGGTCGTCGATCTTAATTCGCCAGCGTTTGCGATCAAAGTTTCCAAATTTGTAAAATTCGCACTTTGCACCAATTTTTCGCGCACTTAGCGCACCTGGCGCAATAAACAGAAACTGCCACAATATAGAGCAGTTATTTGCGCACCTTTCAACACAAAAATCACTAAAATCGGTTGCGAAAAACCCACTTTTCTTGATTTTTAAATATAAAAATCGGGCGGAGCGGCACTCAAACGACTTGCTACACGTCTGCTTACGGTCGGATCTGACGGCGGAAGGGGTTAGGTTAGGTTAGGTTAGGTTAGGTTAGGTTAGGTTAGGTTAGGTTAGGTTAGGTTAGGTTAGGTTAGGTTAGGTTAGGTTAGGTTAGGTTAGGTTAGGTTAGGTTAGGTTAGGTTAGGTTAGGTTAGGTTAGGTTAGGTTAGGTTAGGTTAGGTTAGGTTAGGTTAGGTTAGGTTAGGTTAGGTTAGGTTAGGTTAGGTTAGGTTAGGTTAGGTTAGGTTAGGTTAGGTTAGGTTAGGTTAGGTTAGGTTAGGTTAGGTTAGGTTAGGTTAGGTTAGGTTAGGTTAGGTTAGGTTAGGTTAGGTTAGGTTAGGTTAGGTTAGGTTAGGTTAGGTTAGGTTAGGTTAGGTTAGGTTAGGTTAGGTTAGGTTAGGTTAGGTTAGGTTAGGTTAGGTTAGGTTAGGTTAGGTTAGGTTAGGTTAGGTTAGGTTAGGTTAGGTTAGGTTAGGTTAGGTTAGGTTAGGTTAGGTTAGGTTAGGTTAGGTTAGGTTAGGTTAGGTTAGGTTAGGTTAGGTTAGGTTAGGTTAGGTTAGGTTAGGTTAGGTTAGGTTAGGTTAGGTTAGGTTAGGTTAGGTTAGGTTAGGTTAGGTTAGGTTAGGTTAGGTTAGGTTAGGTTAGGTTAGGTTAGGTTAGGTTAGGTTAGGTTAGGTTAGGTTAGGTTAGGTTAGGTTAGGTTAGGTTAGGTTAGGTTAGGTTAGGTTAGGTTAGGTTAGGTTAGGTTAGGTTAGGTTAGGTTAGGTTAGGTTAGGTTAGGTTAGGTTAGGTTAGGTTAGGTTAGGTTAGGTTAGGTTAGGTTAGGTTAGGTTAGGTTAGGTTAGGTTAGGTTAGGTTAGGTTAGGTTAGGTTAGGTTAGGTTAGGTTAGGTTAGGTTAGGTTAGGTTAGGTTAGGTTAGGTTAGGTTAGGTTAGGTTAGGTTAGGTTAGGTTAGGTTAGGTTAGGTTAGGTTAGGTTAGGTTAGGTTAGGTTAGGTTAGGTTAGGTTAGGTTAGGTTAGGTTAGGTTAGGTTAGGTTAGGTTAGGTTAGGTTAGGTTAGGTTAGGTTAGGTTAGGTTAGGTTAGGTTAGGTTAGGTTAGGTTAGGTTAGGTTAGGTTAGGTTAGGTTAGGTTAGGTTAGGTTAGGTTAGGTTAGGTTAGGTTAGGTTAGGTTAGGTTAGGTTAGGTTAGGTTAGGTTAGGTTAGGTTAGGTTAGGTTAGGTTAGGTTAGGTTAGGTTAGGTTAGGTTAGGTTAGGTTAGGTTAGGTTAGGTTAGGTTAGGTTAGGTTAGGTTAGGTTAGGTTAGGTTAGGTTAGGTTAGGTTAGGTTAGGTTAGGTTAGGTTAGGTTAGGTTAGGTTAGGTTAGGTTAGGTTAGGTTAGGTTAGGTTAGGTTAGGTTAGGTTAGGTTAGGTTAGGTTAGGTTAGGTTAGGTTAGGTTAGGTTAGGTTAGGTTAGGTTAGGTTAGGTTAGGTTAGGTTAGGTTAGGTTAGGTTAGGTTAGGTTAGGTTAGGTTAGGTTAGGTTAGGTTAGGTTAGGTTAGGTTAGGTTAGGTTAGGTTAGGTTAGGTTAGGTTAGGTTAGGTTAGGTTAGGTTAGGTTAGGTTAGGTTAGGTTAGGTTAGGTTAGGTTAGGTTAGGTTAGGTTAGGTTAGGTTAGGTTAGGTTAGGTTAGGTTAGGTTAGGTTAGGTTAGGTTAGGTTAGGTTAGGTTAGGTTAGGTTAGGTTAGGTTAGGTTAGGTTAGGTTAGGTTAGGTTAGGTTAGGTTAGGTTAGGTTAGGTTAGGTTAGGTTAGGTTAGGTTAGGTTAGGTTAGGTTAGGTTAGGTTAGGTTAGGTTAGGTTAGGTTAGGTTAGGTTAGGTTAGGTTAGGTTAGGTTAGGTTAGGTTAGGTTAGGTTAGGTTAGGTTAGGTTAGGTTAGGTTAGGTTAGGTTAGGTTAGGTTAGGTTAGGTTAGGTTAGGTTAGGTTAGGTTAGGTTAGGTTAGGTTAGGTTAGGTTAGGTTAGGTTAGGTTAGGTTAGGTTAGGTTAGGTTAGGTTAGGTTAGGTTAGGTTAGGTTAGGTTAGGTTAGGTTAGGTTAGGTTAGGTTAGGTTAGGTTAGGTTAGGTTAGGTTAGGTTAGGTTAGGTTAGGTTAGGTTAGGTTAGGTTAGGTTAGGTTAGGTTAGGTTAGGTTAGGTTAGGTTAGGTTAGGTTAGGTTAGGTTAGGTTAGGTTAGGTTAGGTTAGGTTAGGTTAGGTTAGGTTAGGTTAGGTTAGGTTAGGTTAGGTTAGGTTAGGTTAGGTTAGGTTAGGTTAGGTTAGGTTAGGTTAGGTTAGGTTAGGTTAGGTTAGGTTAGGTTAGGTTAGGTTAGGTTAGGTTAGGTTAGGTTAGGTTAGGTTAGGTTAGGTTAGGTTAGGTTAGGTTAGGTTAGGTTAGGTTAGGTTAGGTTAGGTTAGGTTAGGTTAGGTTAGGTTAGGTTAGGTTAGGTTAGGTTAGGTTAGGTTAGGTTAGGTTAGGTTAGGTTAGGTTAGGTTAGGTTAGGTTAGGTTAGGTTAGGTTAGGTTAGGTTAGGTTAGGTTAGGTTAGGTTAGGTTAGGTTAGGTTAGGTTAGGTTAGGTTAGGTTAGGTTAGGTTAGGTTAGGTTAGGTTAGGTTAGGTTAGGTTAGGTTAGGTTAGGTTAGGTTAGGTTAGGTTAGGTTAGGTTAGGTTAGGTTAGGTTAGGTTAGGTTAGGTTAGGTTAGGTTAGGTTAGGTTAGGTTAGGTTAGGTTAGGTTAGGTTAGGTTAGGTTAGGTTAGGTTAGGTTAGGTTAGGTTAGGTTAGGTTAGGTTAGGTTAGGTTAGGTTAGGTTAGGTTAGGTTAGGTTAGGTTAGGTTAGGTTAGGTTAGGTTAGGTTAGGTTAGGTTAGGTTAGGTTAGGTTAGGTTAGGTTAGGTTAGGTTAGGTTAGGTTAGGTTAGGTTAGGTTAGGTTAGGTTAGGTTAGGTTAGGTTAGGTTAGGTTAGGTTAGGTTAGGTTAGGTTAGGTTAGGTTAGGTTAGGTTAGGTTAGGTTAGGTTAGGTTAGGTTAGGTTAGGTTAGGTTAGGTTAGGTTAGGTTAGGTTAGGTTAGGTTAGGTTAGGTTAGGTTAGGTTAGGTTAGGTTAGGTTAGGTTAGGTTAGGTTAGGTTAGGTTAGGTTAGGTTAGGTTAGGTTAGGTTAGGTTAGGTTAGGTTAGGTTAGGTTAGGTTAGGTTAGGTTAGGTTAGGTTAGGTTAGGTTAGGTTAGGTTAGGTTAGGTTAGGTTAGGTTAGGTTAGGTTAGGTTAGGTTAGGTTAGGTTAGGTTAGGTTAGGTTAGGTTAGGTTAGGTTAGGTTAGGTTAGGTTAGGTTAGGTTAGGTTAGGTTAGGTTAGGTTAGGTTAGGTTAGGTTAGGTTAGGTTAGGTTAGGTTAGGTTAGGTTAGGTTAGGTTAGGTTAGGTTAGGTTAGGTTAGGTTAGGTTAGGTTAGGTTAGGTTAGGTTAGGTTAGGTTAGGTTAGGTTAGGTTAGGTTAGGTTAGGTTAGGTTAGGTTAGGTTAGGTTAGGTTAGGTTAGGTTAGGTTAGGTTAGGTTAGGTTAGGTTAGGTTAGGTTAGGTTAGGTTAGGTTAGGTTAGGTTAGGTTAGGTTAGGTTAGGTTAGGTTAGGTTAGGTTAGGTTAGGTTAGGTTAGGTTAGGTTAGGTTAGGTTAGGTTAGGTTAGGTTAGGTTAGGTTAGGTTAGGTTAGGTTAGGTTAGGTTAGGTTAGGTTAGGTTAGGTTAGGTTAGGTTAGGTTAGGTTAGGTTAGGTTAGGTTAGGTTAGGTTAGGTTAGGTTAGGTTAGGTTAGGTTAGGTTAGGTTAGGTTAGGTTAGGTTAGGTTAGGTTAGGTTAGGTTAGGTTAGGTTAGGTTAGGTTAGGTTAGGTTAGGTTAGGTTAGGTTAGGTTAGGTTAGGTTAGGTTAGGTTAGGTTAGGTTAGGTTAGGTTAGGTTAGGTTAGGTTAGGTTAGGTTAGGTTAGGTTAGGTTAGGTTAGGTTAGGTTAGGTTAGGTTAGGTTAGGTTAGGTTAGGTTAGGTTAGGTTAGGTTAGGTTAGGTTAGGTTAGGTTAGGTTAGGTTAGGTTAGGTTAGGTTAGGTTAGGTTAGGTTAGGTTAGGTTAGGTTAGGTTAGGTTAGGTTAGGTTAGGTTAGGTTAGGTTAGGTTAGGTTAGGTTAGGTTAGGTTAGGTTAGGTTAGGTTAGGTTAGGTTAGGTTAGGTTAGGTTAGGTTAGGTTAGGTTAGGTTAGGTTAGGTTAGGTTAGGTTAGGTTAGGTTAGGTTAGGTTAGGTTAGGTTAGGTTAGGTTAGGTTAGGTTAGGTTAGGTTAGGTTAGGTTAGGTTAGGTTAGGTTAGGTTAGGTTAGGTTAGGTTAGGTTAGGTTAGGTTAGGTTAGGTTAGGTTAGGTTAGGTTAGGTTAGGTTAGGTTAGGTTAGGTTAGGTTAGGTTAGGTTAGGTTAGGTTAGGTTAGGTTAGGTTAGGTTAGGTTAGGTTAGGTTAGGTTAGGTTAGGTTAGGTTAGGTTAGGTTAGGTTAGGTTAGGTTAGGTTAGGTTAGGTTAGGTTAGGTTAGGTTAGGTTAGGTTAGGTTAGGTTAGGTTAGGTTAGGTTAGGTTAGGTTAGGTTAGGTTAGGTTAGGTTAGGTTAGGTTAGGTTAGGTTAGGTTAGGTTAGGTTAGGTTAGGTTAGGTTAGGTTAGGTTAGGTTAGGTTAGGTTAGGTTAGGTTAGGTTAGGTTAGGTTAGGTTAGGTTAGGTTAGGTTAGGTTAGGTTAGGTTAGGTTAGGTTAGGTTAGGTTAGGTTAGGTTAGGTTAGGTTAGGTTAGGTTAGGTTAGGTTAGGTTAGGTTAGGTTAGGTTAGGTTAGGTTAGGTTAGGTTAGGTTAGGTTAGGTTAGGTTAGGTTAGGTTAGGTTAGGTTAGGTTAGGTTAGGTTAGGTTAGGTTAGGTTAGGTTAGGTTAGGTTAGGTTAGGTTAGGTTAGGTTAGGTTAGGTTAGGTTAGGTTAGGTTAGGTTAGGTTAGGTTAGGTTAGGTTAGGTTAGGTTAGGTTAGGTTAGGTTAGGTTAGGTTAGGTTAGGTTAGGTTAGGTTAGGTTAGGTTAGGTTAGGTTAGGTTAGGTTAGGTTAGGTTAGGTTAGGTTAGGTTAGGTTAGGTTAGGTTAGGTTAGGTTAGGTTAGGTTAGGTTAGGTTAGGTTAGGTTAGGTTAGGTTAGGTTAGGTTAGGTTAGGTTAGGTTAGGTTAGGTTAGGTTAGGTTAGGTTAGGTTAGGTTAGGTTAGGTTAGGTTAGGTTAGGTTAGGTTAGGTTAGGTTAGGTTAGGTTAGGTTAGGTTAGGTTAGGTTAGGTTAGGTTAGGTTAGGTTAGGTTAGGTTAGGTTAGGTTAGGTTAGGTTAGGTTAGGTTAGGTTAGGTTAGGTTAGGTTAGGTTAGGTTAGGTTAGGTTAGGTTAGGTTAGGTTAGGTTA
>JAUPFZ010000017.1:20192500-20202500 GCA_036937285.1 Euphydryas editha
CGCAGTACCGTGCGCGAACATGCCTGCCGCTCAAGTAACTGCCCAGGAGCCTACGGATGTTAATCGGCACTCGTTCCTCCGCCAGCCGGACTTTTATGCGTGGCCACCAAGCGTTGTCGAAGGCGCCCTCTATATCCAGGGACACAAGTGTCATCAATTTTTTATTTGTCAAGCCTAGTCTTATGTGTTGGACCAGTGTATAGAGGGCGTCTTCGGTACTACGCTGGGGCATAAAGCCGAACTGGCGGGTACTGAGCCTGGGCGCTACGTGATGTTTCAATCTGGCGACAAGCATCTTCTCCAGCATTTTCCCCAGCACCGGAAGGAGACCAATCGGCCGATATGACCGTGGTGTCCGGTAGGTGTCCTTCCCCGGCTTCCGGAGGAAAATCACCGTAGCCTCCTTCCAGGGCTCGGGAAAATGCCGGAGTTCGAGGCACCTGTTGAAAAGAGCCAATGAGAGATCGGGGTCATACTCTATCGCGTGCAAACATATATCGGCGGTAAAACCGTCCGCGCCTGGAGCCTTCTTCGGATTGAAGGACCGGCAGGCCAATTTCAACTCTAAAGGAGTGAAAGGCGGGTCCGTCACATCCGAAGAAGTTTCAACGTCAAAGAGCTCGGCTTGTACCCTCACCCTTCGGTGCTCCTCGGAGTCATCCTCTTCGGAGTCCTCCGGGTAGAAGGTTTCGGCCATAAGCCTCACCGAGCCTTTGGCGTCTAGCTCCATATTGTTTACCACCAGCGGTGGATCTTCGTCTCTCCTGGAGGTTCTGCCGAGGACCCGGTAGATACCCCCCCAAACTGATTCCCCGTCCTGTCGCTCACAGAAGGCGACCCAGCTGCGCGTCTGCGCATGCCTCACCTCGGTCTCATATCGCTCCT
This sequence comes from Euphydryas editha, assembly GCA_036937285.1. Classification (NCBI taxonomy): domain Eukaryota; kingdom Metazoa; phylum Arthropoda; class Insecta; order Lepidoptera; family Nymphalidae; genus Euphydryas; species Euphydryas editha. The sequence continues at coordinate 20,193,386 of JAUPFZ010000017.1, forward strand.
TCGCTTCCAGGTACTCCCCGACTACCATTTGACGCCTAACCGGCGCTGCACACCGAATTCTGCATTTCTTGGTGGCCACCTCGCGCTTGAGCGCTGCCAACCCCTCGTTCCACCACGGCATATTCACCACATCTTTCCGCTTTATGGGCGGAATCGACAAGGCGCATGCTTCTGCTATAATTTTGTTCAATTTTTCTACTGAGTGGTCTAATTCCCAATCTATTGCCAAATTATTGATGTAGTCTGTCGTAAAGTTTTCCCTATTCATAATTTGGCCCAGTTTCTCACGAAACCGGGCCCAATTTGCATTTTTGGTGAAATAGATACGGGTTGTATGTTTTATGTAATTTTTATTGATGCACCTTGTCGTCAATGTGAAGGATATGCCGTTGTGGTCCGAGCTGGTCAGGTCCTCGCGCACGCGCCAGTCGTCCACCAAGCCATACAGGTCCGGCGATACAGCAGTTATGTCAACATAGCTGCTGTACCTTACGCCGCCCCGGATAGTATCAAAGGTAGGGGTTTCCCCTTGGTTCAGGATGCAAAGTCCGAGGTCCTCCAGCGCCCCGTGTAGTTCCTCGCCTCTGCGGTCGGTCACGGGACTCTTCCACCAGACGCACTTAGCATTGGAGTCACCCCCAATGATCATGCTCCGAGCTCCCGTCTCACGCTGCACCCGGCGCAGATGAGCTAGGTACGAGTCCATCGGCAGGTCGGGCTCAAAGTAAAATGAAACCAGGATGATCTCCCAGTTGCGGACTCGGATCCCCACCACTGAGATGTTGTTAGTGGTGAGTTTCGGGTACTGTGTGATGTGAAGGTCCGCGTCAAAGACAATGACGGCGGCCTTTACAGTCCCACTTCCATGATCCGCAGACTGGAAGACTCTGATCCCATTTTGACCCTTCACACGCCCTGTTCCGCCGACGTATGGCTCCTGTACCAAGGCCATCCGCGCTCGTAGTTCTGAGGCCTGAATCAGCAGCTCGGAGTATGCCAACTTGCTACGCTGGAGATTCGCCTGGAGGATTTTTATAGCCACTGGGTCCGCCGGCACGCCCTTAGCAATACGCTACGGATTGCCGGGCGAGGTCATCCCACCTCTTCCTGACGGGACAGTTGTCGCTAAATGCGTTATGTTCAACATTGTCGAACTTCGCGCGACAACAGTTCCGGCAGGAAGGTGGGGACCCCGCCAGCCAATCCGCGCATTTAGAGCGCAGGTGCGGCCCTCCACAGTGGCTACAGAGGTCTGCCGGGTCCTTGCAGTACTTGCGCCCGTGGCCAAACCCGAGGCATCGCGTGCATTGGACCAGCGGAGACTGGTCCTCTGCTCGCACCCTCATGAGGTCGACATGGACTGAGCCCACGCCGGTTATCCTCGCCCAGAGGGTGGGCGACGCACTCAGGACCACGTTGACCACGTGCGGGTTCCTGACCTTCCGACGATATTTAACTAGGAGGCGGTCATCCCCGGGGCCGAGGCCGTCGAAGAGGTCCCGGTTTTGGTTCCTCAGGGCCTTGACGATGTCACCGTCAGTGTTGACGGCCAAGACGCCTCTGAGGACGAAAAGCGGGTCCCTATTCACGACGTCCTCGACCACGAGGCCCGATCCTTCCTTGCCTAAGCGCTCCCTCGCCTTCTTCCTGTCCTCGGCAGTCCCGAATCCCATAATGACCTTTCGGTCCTTGGCCTTACGGACCCGGTCCACCTTCACCCACCCCGACTTCGCGTCCATGGTCTCCCGCACCCTTCCGAGAACCTGGTCCGCCGTCTCCTTCTCGTTCTCGGAAGTGACGACCACCGAGTGCAGCGCCGCGGGCCTTGTGTGTTGCTGCGGTCTCGCAGCGGCCACGCTGGCATAGCTGAGCCGCTGTTCCCCGACCACCTGGCTGCTCTTCGCGAGCTGTTCCTGGAGAGCCTTCATCCGCTCATTGCTCTCCAGGAGGAGCCGAGAGTGCTCGTCGAGCTTTGCGCTCAGTCCGGAGTCCGGAGGCACCATGAATGTGGTGTCGGTGGTTACAGTCGCCGGCACCACATCCACGGAGCCCCCGCTCCCCTTCCGAGCACTCCCGGCCCCCAGGTCGGCCTCAGATTCAGCGACCAGCCTCATGAGCGCGTCCAAGGACTCCAAGATCGTCGCCTTGAGATCGCCCCTGAGGTTCCTGGACGCGTCCACCGCCTCCTTCGCCTTCGTGTGATGCGAGCGGGCTCGCTGGACTCGAGTGGTCGCCGTGGGTGCAGAGACCTGTACCGCTGCCCCCCCTTTCTTCGGGCTATCAGCCGACTTACGGCTGGTTGGTCTCGCAGCCTTGGAGGTGGTTGGAGCGCCCTGTGTCATTGCGGAGGTCGACTCCGTGGCTGCCCCCTCAAACTTCTCCAGGCTCCGCCTAGCTAATTTCCTCACTTCTTTGGGGGGAGTAGTGGGTGGGTTCGTCACAACCTGTTTTTTGACAGGTGTCCTCAGGCCAAGCACCATGTTGGAGGTCGCGTCAATATTTAAAAGGGTAATATCAAAAAGTCAAAATAATAATTTAAATAATATATTAAATGTCAAATGTGTTAAAAACCGCAATAGCGGGGTGTATATATAAAAACAGAGACTGTTCCCGGTCTAAGAGGGTGCTGTAGAATACTACAGCACCTTAGAAGTCCTTAAAACTACTTATAACTAAATTAAAACTAAAGCAGTCAACCGCCGTCGACTCTATGACCGAACTCTACCTTCGCTCTATATAGAGTCACCAAACTAACACCACTCGTTAGCCCTTGTTTGGGGCTGTATCACAGTGAAAACCGCGTCTTTCTACGACCAGCGGTTCCCGAGTTATGGGAGTTTTAATTTTTTGCAAGATGGCGGACTAACTAATAGTTCCGCCGTTCCAATAGTTCCAAAGTCGATAACTCGAGAACCGCTAGTCGCAGAAGCTCGAGCGACGGCTCCCCGTGATGGGCACTGTGCCCTCTATGCAAAAGAGGTCTTAGTTTAAAAAATTTTTGGTCGACTCTATATAGAGTCAACAGTATCCTAAATTTATAGCCCTCGCCACGGCAACTATTACAGCGAAAACCGCGTCGCGCTGCGACCAGCGGTTGCCAAGATATTGCGCCCGAAAGTTTTCCAAGATGGCGTCCGCGCAAATATCTAGAATCTAGACAAAGTTTTAAAAATTTATATCTCGCCAACCGCTGATCGCAGAACAGCGAGCGACAGCTCTCCGTACTGGTCTTTCCAAGGGCTACCCGAGTTTGGCGTTCAAATTGAAATCGGGGGGTCAGCTCTATAATTGAACCTAAATACACCCAGAAGATGAAGCTGAGCGTGGCCAATACAGTACAGAAAACCGCGCTCCGCTACGACGTATGGGGCCTGAGTTATAACTGTTAAAACTTTTACAAAATGGCCGCCAAGATGGCCACCAACTGTCAAGATTTTTCTTAACTCGGCTATTTATTGTCCGATTTGGCCGTGCAAGGGCTCGTTTTACGCGTCTCAACAAGATCTATTAATATATTTACAAACAAAAATTTTAAAAACCACCCCTGATTTTTGGGGTTGAAAAAACCTACTTTTTAACACTAAAATTAATATAAAAAATGCTAAAAATAATTTAAAAAAATCTACAAAAAATTTACTTAACTATATACACTATAAACTATTTTTTAAGAATGGTTCCGGAGATACCAGAGCAAGGGTTGCCACCCCACGTGCACACCCTAAAACTTTAAAAAATTATAGAGCCAAAACTACAGCATAAAAAATTTTGAAAATTTGGGGGTTTGTAGATCTCACAGAGGCCTACCAAACGACATAAAAATAAAGGGGTGTCACAGATCTTATTAAAAAGTTATTAAATTTAGAATTTTGAAAAAATTTTGTTTTTCTGATATCTCCACAACCACTAACCTTAAAAATTTCGTTGAAACGCCGTTGAGTTGGGCTCGCCGTGCCGCGTCGATAGAGGTGCGCCGCACCTTCGTCAGTCGCCGGGAAGTCCGACCACGTGGTTTCGTGATCGGAGGTTTTTTAATTTTATTTCCGCGCGCTTGCGTGGAAAAAATCCAAATGTGGGCTCGTTTGATAGAGCGTCAAGAGACCCACAAAACAAGACAATAAAAACAATAGGTCGTCGCTTCAAATCGAGCAGCGTTTTCACTCAAAGTTTTTAAAATTCACAAATTGCAACTTTGCGCACTATTTTCAGGCACTTCGCGGCCTAGCCGCGAAAAACAAAAACTGTCACAATGTAGGCCACTTATTTGCGCAACTTTTGATGTAAAAATTTTGAAAATCGGTAGCGAAAAAACCACTTTTTCGTATTTTTTAAACATAAAAACGGGCGGAGCGGCACTCGAACAACTTGCTACACGTCTGCTTACGGTCGGATCTGACGGCGGAAGGGGGTTAGGTTAGGTTAGGTTAGGTTAGGTTAGGTTAGGTTAGGTTAGGTTAGGTTAGGTTAGGTTAGGTTAGGTTAGGTTAGGTTAGGTTAGGTTAGGTTAGGTTAGGTTAGGTTAGGTTAGGTTAGGTTAGGTTAGGTTAGGTTAGGTTAGGTTAGGTTAGGTTAGGTTAGGTTAGGTTAGGTTAGGTTAGGTTAGGTTAGGTTAGGTTAGGTTAGGTTAGGTTAGGTTAGGTTAGGTTAGGTTAGGTTAGGTTAGGTTAGGTTAGGTTAGGTTAGGTTAGGTTAGGTTAGGTTAGGTTAGGTTAGGTTAGGTTAGGTTAGGTTAGGTTAGGTTAGGTTAGGTTAGGTTAGGTTAGGTTAGGTTAGGTTAGGTTAGGTTAGGTTAGGTTAGGTTAGGTTAGGTTAGGTTAGGTTAGGTTAGGTTAGGTTAGGTTAGGTTAGGTTAGGTTAGGTTAGGTTAGGTTAGGTTAGGTTAGGTTAGGTTAGGTTAGGTTAGGTTAGGTTAGGTTAGGTTAGGTTAGGTTAGGTTAGGTTAGGTTAGGTTAGGTTAGGTTAGGTTAGGTTAGGTTAGGTTAGGTTAGGTTAGGTTAGGTTAGGTTAGGTTAGGTTAGGTTAGGTTAGGTTAGGTTAGGTTAGGTTAGGTTAGGTTAGGTTAGGTTAGGTTAGGTTAGGTTAGGTTAGGTTAGGTTAGGTTAGGTTAGGTTAGGTTAGGTTAGGTTAGGTTAGGTTAGGTTAGGTTAGGTTAGGTTAGGTTAGGTTAGGTTAGGTTAGGTTAGGTTAGGTTAGGTTAGGTTAGGTTAGGTTAGGTTAGGTTAGGTTAGGTTAGGTTAGGTTAGGTTAGGTTAGGTTAGGTTAGGTTAGGTTAGGTTAGGTTAGGTTAGGTTAGGTTAGGTTAGGTTAGGTTAGGTTAGGTTAGGTTAGGTTAGGTTAGGTTAGGTTAGGTTAGGTTAGGTTAGGTTAGGTTAGGTTAGGTTAGGTTAGGTTAGGTTAGGTTAGGTTAGGTTAGGTTAGGTTAGGTTAGGTTAGGTTAGGTTAGGTTAGGTTAGGTTAGGTTAGGTTAGGTTAGGTTAGGTTAGGTTAGGTTAGGTTAGGTTAGGTTAGGTTAGGTTAGGTTAGGTTAGGTTAGGTTAGGTTAGGTTAGGTTAGGTTAGGTTAGGTTAGGTTAGGTTAGGTTAGGTTAGGTTAGGTTAGGTTAGGTTAGGTTAGGTTAGGTTAGGTTAGGTTAGGTTAGGTTAGGTTAGGTTAGGTTAGGTTAGGTTAGGTTAGGTTAGGTTAGGTTAGGTTAGGTTAGGTTAGGTTAGGTTAGGTTAGGTTAGGTTAGGTTAGGTTAGGTTAGGTTAGGTTAGGTTAGGTTAGGTTAGGTTAGGTTAGGTTAGGTTAGGTTAGGTTAGGTTAGGTTAGGTTAGGTTAGGTTAGGTTAGGTTAGGTTAGGTTAGGTTAGGTTAGGTTAGGTTAGGTTAGGTTAGGTTAGGTTAGGTTAGGTTAGGTTAGGTTAGGTTAGGTTAGGTTAGGTTAGGTTAGGTTAGGTTAGGTTAGGTTAGGTTAGGTTAGGTTAGGTTAGGTTAGGTTAGGTTAGGTTAGGTTAGGTTAGGTTAGGTTAGGTTAGGTTAGGTTAGGTTAGGTTAGGTTAGGTTAGGTTAGGTTAGGTTAGGTTAGGTTAGGTTAGGTTAGGTTAGGTTAGGTTAGGTTAGGTTAGGTTAGGTTAGGTTAGGTTAGGTTAGGTTAGGTTAGGTTAGGTTAGGTTAGGTTAGGTTAGGTTAGGTTAGGTTAGGTTAGGTTAGGTTAGGTTAGGTTAGGTTAGGTTAGGTTAGGTTAGGTTAGGTTAGGTTAGGTTAGGTTAGGTTAGGTTAGGTTAGGTTAGGTTAGGTTAGGTTAGGTTAGGTTAGGTTAGGTTAGGTTAGGTTAGGTTAGGTTAGGTTAGGTTAGGTTAGGTTAGGTTAGGTTAGGTTAGGTTAGGTTAGGTTAGGTTAGGTTAGGTTAGGTTAGGTTAGGTTAGGTTAGGTTAGGTTAGGTTAGGTTAGGTTAGGTTAGGTTAGGTTAGGTTAGGTTAGGTTAGGTTAGGTTAGGTTAGGTTAGGTTAGGTTAGGTTAGGTTAGGTTAGGTTAGGTTAGGTTAGGTTAGGTTAGGTTAGGTTAGGTTAGGTTAGGTTAGGTTAGGTTAGGTTAGGTTAGGTTAGGTTAGGTTAGGTTAGGTTAGGTTAGGTTAGGTTAGGTTAGGTTAGGTTAGGTTAGGTTAGGTTAGGTTAGGTTAGGTTAGGTTAGGTTAGGTTAGGTTAGGTTAGGTTAGGTTAGGTTAGGTTAGGTTAGGTTAGGTTAGGTTAGGTTAGGTTAGGTTAGGTTAGGTTAGGTTAGGTTAGGTTAGGTTAGGTTAGGTTAGGTTAGGTTAGGTTAGGTTAGGTTAGGTTAGGTTAGGTTAGGTTAGGTTAGGTTAGGTTAGGTTAGGTTAGGTTAGGTTAGGTTAGGTTAGGTTAGGTTAGGTTAGGTTAGGTTAGGTTAGGTTAGGTTAGGTTAGGTTAGGTTAGGTTAGGTTAGGTTAGGTTAGGTTAGGTTAGGTTAGGTTAGGTTAGGTTAGGTTAGGTTAGGTTAGGTTAGGTTAGGTTAGGTTAGGTTAGGTTAGGTTAGGTTAGGTTAGGTTAGGTTAGGTTAGGTTAGGTTAGGTTAGGTTAGGTTAGGTTAGGTTAGGTTAGGTTAGGTTAGGTTAGGTTAGGTTAGGTTAGGTTAGGTTAGGTTAGGTTAGGTTAGGTTAGGTTAGGTTAGGTTAGGTTAGGTTAGGTTAGGTTAGGTTAGGTTAGGTTAGGTTAGGTTAGGTTAGGTTAGGTTAGGTTAGGTTAGGTTAGGTTAGGTTAGGTTAGGTTAGGTTAGGTTAGGTTAGGTTAGGTTAGGTTAGGTTAGGTTAGGTTAGGTTAGGTTAGGTTAGGTTAGGTTAGGTTAGGTTAGGTTAGGTTAGGTTAGGTTAGGTTAGGTTAGGTTAGGTTAGGTTAGGTTAGGTTAGGTTAGGTTAGGTTAGGTTAGGTTAGGTTAGGTTAGGTTAGGTTAGGTTAGGTTAGGTTAGGTTAGGTTAGGTTAGGTTAGGTTAGGTTAGGTTAGGTTAGGTTAGGTTAGGTTAGGTTAGGTTAGGTTAGGTTAGGTTAGGTTAGGTTAGGTTAGGTTAGGTTAGGTTAGGTTAGGTTAGGTTAGGTTAGGTTAGGTTAGGTTAGGTTAGGTTAGGTTAGGTTAGGTTAGGTTAGGTTAGGTTAGGTTAGGTTAGGTTAGGTTAGGTTAGGTTAGGTTAGGTTAGGTTAGGTTAGGTTAGGTTAGGTTAGGTTAGGTTAGGTTAGGTTAGGTTAGGTTAGGTTAGGTTAGGTTAGGTTAGGTTAGGTTAGGTTAGGTTAGGTTAGGTTAGGTTAGGTTAGGTTAGGTTAGGTTAGGTTAGGTTAGGTTAGGTTAGGTTAGGTTAGGTTAGGTTAGGTTAGGTTAGGTTAGGTTAGGTTAGGTTAGGTTAGGTTAGGTTAGGTTAGGTTAGGTTAGGTTAGGTTAGGTTAGGTTAGGTTAGGTTAGGTTAGGTTAGGTTAGGTTAGGTTAGGTTAGGTTAGGTTAGGTTAGGTTAGGTTAGGTTAGGTTAGGTTAGGTTAGGTTAGGTTAGGTTAGGTTAGGTTAGGTTAGGTTAGGTTAGGTTAGGTTAGGTTAGGTTAGGTTAGGTTAGGTTAGGTTAGGTTAGGTTAGGTTAGGTTAGGTTAGGTTAGGTTAGGTTAGGTTAGGTTAGGTTAGGTTAGGTTAGGTTAGGTTAGGTTAGGTTAGGTTAGGTTAGGTTAGGTTAGGTTAGGTTAGGTTAGGTTAGGTTAGGTTAGGTTAGGTTAGGTTAGGTTAGGTTAGGTTAGGTTAGGTTAGGTTAGGTTAGGTTAGGTTAGGTTAGGTTAGGTTAGGTTAGGTTAGGTTAGGTTAGGTTAGGTTAGGTTAGGTTAGGTTAGGTTAGGTTAGGTTAGGTTAGGTTAGGTTAGGTTAGGTTAGGTTAGGTTAGGTTAGGTTAGGTTAGGTTAGGTTAGGTTAGGTTAGGTTAGGTTAGGTTAGGTTAGGTTAGGTTAGGTTAGGTTAGGTTAGGTTAGGTTAGGTTAGGTTAGGTTAGGTTAGGTTAGGTTAGGTTAGGTTAGGTTAGGTTAGGTTAGGTTAGGTTAGGTTAGGTTAGGTTAGGTTAGGTTAGGTTAGGTTAGGTTAGGTTAGGTTAGGTTAGGTTAGGTTAGGTTAGGTTAGGTTAGGTTAGGTTAGGTTAGGTTAGGTTAGGTTAGGTTAGGTTAGGTTAGGTTAGGTTAGGTTAGGTTAGGTTAGGTTAGGTTAGGTTAGGTTAGGTTAGGTTAGGTTAGGTTAGGTTAGGTTAGGTTAGGTTAGGTTAGGTTAGGTTAGGTTAGGTTAGGTTAGGTTAGGTTAGGTTAGGTTAGGTTAGGTTAGGTTAGGTTAGGTTAGGTTAGGTTAGGTTAGGTTAGGTTAGGTTAGGTTAGGTTAGGTTAGGTTAGGTTAGGTTAGGTTAGGTTAGGTTAGGTTAGGTTAGGTTAGGTTAGGTTAGGTTAGGTTAGGTTAGGTTAGGTTAGGTTAGGTTAGGTTAGGTTAGGTTAGGTTAGGTTAGGTTAGGTTAGGTTAGGTTAGGTTAGGTTAGGTTAGGTTAGGTTAGGTTAGGTTAGGTTAGGTTAGGTTAGGTTAGGTTAGGTTAGGTTAGGTTAGGTTAGGTTAGGTTAGGTTAG
>JAUPFZ010000017.1:20207500-20211871 GCA_036937285.1 Euphydryas editha
CGGTGCAAAAGGACGGCAAAGTAAGCTTGAGGGTTTTGGTTTCGGCGGCGCCTCTCCATATGGATAGCGCCGCGCCCACTTTGCCCTCAATCTTACTGCCGTCCGTGTAGATGTTAAGGTCGTGGTCAATGTTGACCGCGAGTTGTTCCTCGTCCGCCAGGCACTTGAACTCCAGGTCGATATGCTGAGCGGGGTGCGGAGACCTCAGAGCCGAGGACATCCGTTCCACTTCCCGATCCCCTATCACGTCCTGGGGTATACCCCTCCTCGCGCCGTACAACGCCGCGGCTTCGCGGACGCGCAGGTCGAGAGGGAGTATCCCAGCGAGCAACAGTGCTGAGTTCAGGGAGGTGGTGCGGTACGCCCTACACAGCTTCTGCGCAAAGCCCCGCTGGACCACGTTCAGCTGCTTACGTACACCTAGCTTATCCACAGCCGGCGCCCAAACGGCAGCCGCATACAGTATCACGGGCTCAACCACCGCTCTGTAAATAACGCGGATAACTTCGGGGTGGAGGCCCCAGCTCGCCTTCGCGGCTCTCGAAAGCTGGGAGTAGAAGGTGACGGCCTTCTTACAGACGTTCGCGACGTGCGTGTTGAAGGTAAGGCGTTGGTCTAGGACGACTCCCAGTAATTTGATTTCGCCCACCATACCGATGTCGACCCCGCCCATGTGGAGGCGTGGGGTGTCATACTTCAGTTTGCGCGTGATGACCATAGCACTGGTCTTGTGCGGCGCAAACCTCAGTTTATTCTGGACTCCCCACTCCCTCACATGCTCGAGGGCGGCATTGGCGTGGTTTTCGACCTCAAGAGCCGTCTTACCCTCAAAGACCAACACCACATCGTCAGCGAACGCCTGCACGTAGTAATGTCTAGCCTCCAACTCACGAAGCAGTGGATCCAATAAGAGGTTCCACAAAATCGGCCCGCCGATAGACCCTTGCACGCAACCCTTCCCGGTTTCTCTCACGTGCTCTTCCCCGCAGTACCGTGCGCGAACATGCCTGCCGCTCAAGTAGCTGCCCAGGAGCCTACGGATGTTAAAAGGCACTCGTTCCTCCGCCAGCCGGACTTTAATGCGAGGCCACCAAGCGTTGTCGAAGGCGCCCTCTATATCTAGAGACACAAGCGTCAATATCTTTTTGTTTGTCAATCCGCGTCTTATGTGTTCTACTAGTGTATAGAGGGCGTCCTCGGTGCTACGCTGGGGCATAAAGCCGAACTGACGGATACTGAGCCTGGGCGCTATATGGTATTTCAACCTGCCGACAAGCATCTTCTCCAGCACTTTCCCCAGCACCGGAAGGAGACCAATCGGCCGATACGACCGCGGTGTCGTGTAGGTGTTCTTCCCCGGCTTCCGGAGGAAGATCACCGTAGCCTCCTTCCAGGGCTCGGGAAAATGCCGGAGTTCGAGGCACCTGTTGAAAAGAGCCAATGAGAGATCGGGGTCATACTCTATCGCGTGCAAACATATATCGGCGGTAAAACCGTCCGCGCCTGGAGCCTTCTTCGGATTGAAGGACCGGCAGGCCAATTTCAACTCTAAAGGAGTGAAAGGCGGGTCCGTCACATCCGAAGAAGTTTCAACGTCAAAGAGCTCAGCTTGTACCCTCACCCTTCGGTGCTCCTCGGAGTCGTCCTCTTCGGAGTCCTCCGGGTAAAAGGTTTCGGCCATAAGCCTCACCGAGCCTTTGGCGTCTAGCTCCATATCGTTTACCACCAGCGGTGGATCTTCGTCTCTCCTGGAGGTTCTGCCGAGGACCCGGTAGATACCCCCCCAAACTGATTCCCCGTCCTGACGCTCACAGAAGGCGACCCAGCTGCGCGTCTGCGCATGCCTCACCTCGGTCTCGTATCGCTCCTTCGCTTCCAGGTACTCCCCGACTACCATCTGACGCCTAACCGGCGCTGCACACCGAATTCTGCATTTCTTGGTGGCCACCTCACGCTTGAGCGCTGCCAACCCCTCGTTCCACCACGGCATATTCACCACATCTTTCCGCTTTATGGGCGGAATCGACAAGGCGCATGCTTCTGCTATAATTTTGTTGAGTTTTTCTACTGTGTAGTCTAATTCCCAATCTATTGCCAAATTTTTAATGTATTCTGTAGTAAAGTTTTCCCTAATCATAATTTGGCCCAGTTTCTCACGAAACCGGGCCCAATTTGCATTTTTGGTGAAATAGATACGGGTGGTATGTTTAATAAAGTTTTTGTTGATGCACCTTGTCGTCAATGTGAAGGATATGCCATTGTGGTCCGAGCTGGTCAGGTCCTCGCGCACGCGCCAGTCGTCCACCAAGCCATACAGATCCGGCGATACAGCAGTTATGTCAACATAGCTGCTGTACCTTACGCCGCCCCGGATAGTATCAAAGGTAGGGGTTTCCCCTTGGTTCAGGATGCAAAGTCCGAGGTCCTCCAGCGCCCCGTGTAGTTCCTCGCCTCTGCGGTCGGTCACGGGACTCTTCCACCAGACGCACTTAGCATTGGAGTCACCCCCAATGATCATACTCCGAGCTCCCGTCTCACGCTGCACCCGGCGCAGATGAGCTAGGTACGAGTCCATCGGCAGGTCGGGCTCAAAGTAAAATGAAACCAGGATGATCTCCCAGTTGCGGACTCGGATCCCCACCACTGAGATGTTGTTAGTGGTGAGTTTCGGGTACTGTGTGATGTGAAGGTCCGCGTCAAAAACTATGACCGCGGCCTTTACAGTCCCACTTCCATGATCCGCAGACTGGAAGACTCTGATCCCATTTTGACCCTTCACACGCCCTGTTCCGCCGACGTATGGCTCCTGTACCAAGGCCATCCGCGCTCGTAGTTCTGAGGCCTGAATCAGCAGCTCGGAGTATGCCAACTTGCTACGCTGGAGGTTCGCCTGGAGGATTTTTATAGCCACTGGGTCCGCCGGCACGCCCTTAGCAATACGCTACGGATTGCCGGGCGAGGTCATCCCACCTCTTCCTGACGGGACAGTTGTCGCTAAATGCGTTATGTTCGACATTGTCGAACTTCGCGCGACAACAGTTCCGGCAGGAAGGTGGGGACCCCGCCAGCCAATCCGCGCATTTAGAGCGCAGGTGCGGCCCGCCGCAGTGGCTACAGAGGTCTGCCGGGTCCTTGCAGTACTTGCGCCCGTGGCCAAACCCGAGGCATCGCGTGCATTGGACCAGCGGAGACTGGTCCTCTGCTCGCACCCTCATGAGGTCGACATGGACTGAGCCCACGCCGGTTATCCTCGCCCAGAGGGTGGGCGACGCACTCAGGACTACGTTGACCACGTGCGGGTTCCTGACCTTCCGACGATATTTAACCACGAGGCGGTCATCCCCGGGGCCGAGGCCGTCAAAGAGGTCCCGATTTTGGTTCCTCAGGGCCTTGACGATGTCACCGTCAGTGTTGACGGCCAAGACGCCTCTGAGGACGAAAAGCGGGTCTCTATTCTTGACGTCCTCGACCACGAGGCCCGATCCTTCTTTCCCTAAGCGCTCCCTCGCCTTCTTCCTGTCCTCGGCAGTCCCGAATCCCATTATCACCTTCCGGTCCTTGGCCTTACGGACCCGGTCCACCTTCACCCACCCCGACTTCGCGTCCATGGTCTCTCGCACCCTTCCGAGAACCTGATCCGCCGTCTCCTTCTCGTTCTCGGAAGTGACGACCACCGAGTGCAGCGCCGCCGGCCTTGAAGGCTGCTGCGGTCTCGCAGCGGCCACGCTGGCATAGCTGAGCCGCTGTTCCTCGACCACCTGACTGCTCCTCGCGAGCTGTTCCTGGAGAGCCTTCATCCGCTCATTGCTCTCCAGGAGGAGCCGAGAGTGCTCGTCGAGCTTTGCGCTCAGTCCGGAGTCCGGAGGCACCGTGAATGTGGTGTCGGTGGTTACAGTCGCCGGCATCACATCCACGGAGCCCACGCTCCCCTTCCGAGCACCCCCGGCCCCCAGGTCGGCCTCAGATTCAGCGACCAGCCTCATGAGCGCGTCCAGGGACTCCAAGATCGTCGCCTTGAGATCGCCCCTGAGGTTCCTGGACGCGTCCACCGCCTGCTTCGCCTTCGTGTGATGCGAGCGGGCTCGCTGGACTCGAGTGGTCGTCGTTGGTGCAGAGACCTGTACCTCTACTCCCCCTTTTTTCGGGCTATCAATCGACTTGCGGCTTGTTGGTCTCACAGCCTTGGAGGTGGTTGGAGCGTCCTGTGCCATCGCGGAGGTCGACTCCGTGGCTGCCTTCTCAAACTTTTCCAAGCTCCGCCTAGCTAGTTTCCTCACTTCCTTGGGGGGAGTGGTGGGTGGGTTCGTCACAACCTGTTTTTTGACAGGTGTCCTCAGGCCAAGCACCATGTTGGAGGTCGCGTCAATAAAT
>JAUPFZ010000018.1:0-10000 GCA_036937285.1 Euphydryas editha
CCTAACCTAACCTAACCTAACCTAACCTAACCTAACCTAACCTAACCTAACCTAACCTAACCTAACCTAACCTAACCTAACCTAACCTAACCTAACCTAACCTAACCTAACCTAACCTAACCTAACCTAACCTAACCTAACCTAACCTAACCTAACCTAACCTAACCTAACCTAACCTAACCTAACCTAACCTAACCTAACCTAACCTAACCTAACCTAACCTAACCTAACCTAACCTAACCTAACCTAACCTAACCTAACCTAACCTAACCTAACCTAACCTAACCTAACCTAACCTAACCTAACCTAACCTAACCTAACCTAACCTAACCTAACCTAACCTAACCTAACCTAACCTAACCTAACCTAACCTAACCTAACCTAACCTAACCTAACCTAACCTAACCTAACCTAACCTAACCTAACCTAACCTAACCTAACCTAACCTAACCTAACCTAACCTAACCTAACCTAACCTAACCTAACCTAACCTAACCTAACCTAACCTAACCTAACCTAACCTAACCTAACCTAACCTAACCTAACCTAACCTAACCTAACCTAACCTAACCTAACCTAACCTAACCTAACCTAACCTAACCTAACCTAACCTAACCTAACCTAACCTAACCTAACCTAACCTAACCTAACCTAACCTAACCTAACCTAACCTAACCTAACCTAACCTAACCTAACCTAACCTAACCTAACCTAACCTAACCTAACCTAACCTAACCTAACCTAACCTAACCTAACCTAACCTAACCTAACCTAACCTAACCTAACCTAACCTAACCTAACCTAACCTAACCTAACCTAACCTAACCTAACCTAACCTAACCTAACCTAACCTAACCTAACCTAACCTAACCTAACCTAACCTAACCTAACCTAACCTAACCTAACCTAACCTAACCTAACCTAACCTAACCTAACCTAACCTAACCTAACCTAACCTAACCTAACCTAACCTAACCTAACCTAACCTAACCTAACCTAACCTAACCTAACCTAACCTAACCTAACCTAACCTAACCTAACCTAACCTAACCTAACCTAACCTAACCTAACCTAACCTAACCTAACCTAACCTAACCTAACCTAACCTAACCTAACCTAACCTAACCTAACCTAACCTAACCTAACCTAACCTAACCTAACCTAACCTAACCTAACCTAACCTAACCTAACCTAACCTAACCTAACCTAACCTAACCTAACCTAACCTAACCTAACCTAACCTAACCTAACCTAACCTAACCTAACCTAACCTAACCTAACCTAACCTAACCTAACCTAACCTAACCTAACCTAACCTAACCTAACCTAACCTAACCTAACCTAACCTAACCTAACCTAACCTAACCTAACCTAACCTAACCTAACCTAACCTAACCTAACCTAACCTAACCTAACCTAACCTAACCTAACCTAACCTAACCTAACCTAACCTAACCTAACCTAACCTAACCTAACCTAACCTAACCTAACCTAACCTAACCTAACCTAACCTAACCTAACCTAACCTAACCTAACCTAACCTAACCTAACCTAACCTAACCTAACCTAACCTAACCTAACCTAACCTAACCTAACCTAACCTAACCTAACCTAACCTAACCTAACCTAACCTAACCTAACCTAACCTAACCTAACCTAACCTAACCTAACCTAACCTAACCTAACCTAACCTAACCTAACCTAACCTAACCTAACCTAACCTAACCTAACCTAACCTAACCTAACCTAACCTAACCTAACCTAACCTAACCTAACCTAACCTAACCTAACCTAACCTAACCTAACCTAACCTAACCTAACCTAACCTAACCTAACCTAACCTAACCTAACCTAACCTAACCTAACCTAACCTAACCTAACCTAACCTAACCTAACCTAACCTAACCTAACCTAACCTAACCTAACCTAACCTAACCTAACCTAACCTAACCTAACCTAACCTAACCTAACCTAACCTAACCTAACCTAACCTAACCTAACCTAACCTAACCTAACCTAACCTAACCTAACCTAACCTAACCTAACCTAACCTAACCTAACCTAACCTAACCTAACCTAACCTAACCTAACCTAACCTAACCTAACCTAACCTAACCTAACCTAACCTAACCTAACCTAACCTAACCTAACCTAACCTAACCTAACCTAACCTAACCTAACCTAACCTAACCTAACCTAACCTAACCTAACCTAACCTAACCTAACCTAACCTAACCTAACCTAACCTAACCTAACCTAACCTAACCTAACCTAACCTAACCTAACCTAACCTAACCTAACCTAACCTAACCTAACCTAACCTAACCTAACCTAACCTAACCTAACCTAACCTAACCTAACCTAACCTAACCTAACCTAACCTAACCTAACCTAACCTAACCTAACCTAACCTAACCTAACCTAACCTAACCTAACCTAACCTAACCTAACCTAACCTAACCTAACCTAACCTAACCTAACCTAACCTAACCTAACCTAACCTAACCTAACCTAACCTAACCTAACCTAACCTAACCTAACCTAACCTAACCTAACCTAACCTAACCTAACCTAACCTAACCTAACCTAACCTAACCTAACCTAACCTAACCTAACCTAACCTAACCTAACCTAACCTAACCTAACCTAACCTAACCTAACCTAACCTAACCTAACCTAACCTAACCTAACCTAACCTAACCTAACCTAACCTAACCTAACCTAACCTAACCTAACCTAACCTAACCTAACCTAACCTAACCTAACCTAACCTAACCTAACCTAACCTAACCTAACCTAACCTAACCTAACCTAACCTAACCTAACCTAACCTAACCTAACCTAACCTAACCTAACCTAACCTAACCTAACCTAACCTAACCTAACCTAACCTAACCTAACCTAACCTAACCTAACCTAACCTAACCTAACCTAACCTAACCTAACCTAACCTAACCTAACCTAACCTAACCTAACCTAACCTAACCTAACCTAACCTAACCTAACCTAACCTAACCTAACCTAACCTAACCTAACCTAACCTAACCTAACCTAACCTAACCTAACCTAACCTAACCTAACCTAACCTAACCTAACCTAACCTAACCTAACCTAACCTAACCTAACCTAACCTAACCTAACCTAACCTAACCTAACCTAACCTAACCTAACCTAACCTAACCTAACCTAACCTAACCTAACCTAACCTAACCTAACCTAACCTAACCCCCCCTTCCGCCGTCGAACGCAGTCGAGAGAGGACGTGCTACATGTTGTTGGAGTGCCGCTCCGCCCGATTTTTATATTTAAAAATTCATAAAAGTGGTTAAAAGTGCATCGATTTCTGTGATTTTTATACCAAAAGTTGCGTTATTAAGTGTACTATCTGGTGACGGTTTTGGTTTTTCGCGCCACGTGCGCCAAGTGCGCGAAAAAAGCGCGCAAAGTGCAAAATTCAAAATTTTTAAAACTTTGGAAGCAAACGCTGCGCGAATAAGATCGACGACCTATATTTTTTATAGTGTCGTCGAACGCGCCTCTACGAGCTCTACAAAACGAGCCCTCACTCGGATTTTTTCCGTGCGTGCGCGCGGAATTATAATCAAAAAACCCCGGATCACAAAACCACGTGGTCCGGGTTGCAGACGTCTGACAGAGGTGATTCATACCTCAATCGAAGCGGCACACTGCGGGCAGCTCATCGGTGCTTCAAGCATATTTTTAAGGTTAGTGGTTTTGGAGAAATCGGATTTTAAAAAATTTTTCAAAATTCAAAATTTAATATCTAAAAAAGTAAATCGACGACACCCCTTTATTTTTGTTGTTTTTTATAGTGTTTAGTGAGATCTAGCTGTGTACCAAATTTGAAAATTTTCGGCCCAGTAGTTTTTTAAATATAAATTTTTAAAAATTCGGGGTGTGCACGTGGGGGTGAAACCCTTTGTCCGATTTCTTTGGAACCCCTCTTAAAAAATAGTTTATAGTTAGTTTAAGGCTGTAAATTTTTTGTAGAATTTTAAAATTAGTTTTAGTATTTTTTATTGAGTTTTTATTGTAAAAAAGTGACTTTTTCCACCCTTAAAAATCGGGGGTTGATTTTAAAATTATTTGATAGGGTCCATCGTGTAGTAAACTTAAAGCCCTTTAAAACGAGCCCAAGCTCGACTAGTTTTGACCTAAAATAGCCGTTTTTAGAAAAAAGTAGACAACTGGTGGCCATATTGGCGGCCATATTAAAAAGTTTAAAACTGTTATAACTTGGGCTCTGGCCGTCGTATAAGCGTGCGGTTTTCTGTATACATAAGGTTAGGATAAGGGCTACACGCCTAGCACGTCAGCGACTCTAGATAGAGTCGACCACCCGAATCGAATTTTCAGGCTTAGCTCCTGATAGAGCTCGCGAGGGCCGACACGGAGAGCCGTCGCACGCGGTTCTGCGATTGGCGGTTCCCGAGATATTGAATTTTAAAATCCTGCGCAAAGTGCGCGGACGCCATTTTGGATTTTTTCGAGGCGCAATATCTCGGCAACCGCTGGTCGCAGCGCGACGCGGTTTGAACTGTGGTAGTTGCCGGGGCGAGGACTACGATCGTAGGGTACCGGGGACTCCATACGGAGTCATCGCAAAAATAATAAAAATAACCCCGGTTTCAGGTAGAGGGCGAAGAGCCCATTACGGAGAGCCGTCGCTCGTGTCTCTGCGACCAGCGGTTCGGGAGTTATTAATTTTCGAAATTTTGGTTACGGCGGAACCACCTTTCGGTCCGCCATCTTGAAAAAATTAAATTCGCGATATCTCGGGAACCGTTGGTCGTAGAGCGACGCGGTTTTTTCTGTTAGTTTTCCCCCGGTGACGACTATCAGCTGGTGCTGGTTCGGCGGCTCTACCTAGAGTCGTTGTAGAGACCCTCTGCAAATCGGCAGCGGAGGTGGTTTTATTTAGTTTTAAGATAGTTTTAGGGTATTTGAAGTGCTGTAGACTTTCTACAGCACTAATTTAGACAGGAACAGTCTTTGTTTTTGCTATATACAACCCGCTATTGCGGCATTTTGTTTATATTTTTATTTGACTTTTATTTTGTTTAGTTGACTTTTTATTATTTATTTTGACATTTAAATTTATTTATTCGATTTTATTTTACTATTCACGCGACCTCCCTGAAAATGGTTCTGGGACTCCGGACACCGGTCAAGCGACCGGAAAAAGCGAACCCTCCTTCAACCCCCCCCCAGAAAATAAATAAGTTGCCTAGGCTCAGTCTAGAGAAGTTTGAGAGGGCAGCTCCTGAATCGACCTCCGCAGGTGTACAGGGCGCCCCCTCCACCTCTAAGCGCAAGATATCGACCCCTGAGCGGGTAGAGAGTCCGAAGGGAGTGGGGGTGGCTCCCGAGTCGGCTTATACGGCTGGACCGGGCGCCCCCTCCACCTCTAAGGAAAAGACGCCGACCCCAAAGCGGGTTGAGAGTCCGAGGGGGGGGGTTGAAGTGCTGGTTCACTCACCAGTGGCGACCACCGGGCAGAACAGGTTGCAGCGGGCCAAGCACCATTATTTAAAGGCGAAGCAGGCGGTGGACACGTCCAGGAACCTCAGGGGCGATCTCAAGGCGACGATCCTGGGGTCCCTGGACGAGCTCAAGAAACTGATTTTTGAGTCCGAGGCCGACCTGAAAGCCGAGAGGGCTCGTAAGGGTGCCGGGGGCTCCGTGAAGGGGATGTCGACGACTAAGGACGCCGACACCACATTTACGGTGCCCTCGGACTCCGGACTGAGCACTAAGCTAGACGAGCACTCTCGGCTCCTCCTGGAGAGCAATGAGCGGATGAAGGCTCTCCAGGAGCAGCTCACTAGGTGCAGCAGGTCGGCCGAGGACCAACAGCGTAGTTACGCCTGTGTGGCTGCTGCGAGGCCGCAGCAGCCAGCGAGGCCTGCGGCGCTCCACTCGGTGGTTGTCACCTCCAAGGACGAAGAGGACACAGGAGAGGAGGTCCTTGGAAAGGTGAGAAAAACCCTGAACGCAAAGGAGGGATGGGTGAAGGTTGACCGGGTCCGGAAGGCCAAAGACCGCAAGGTCGTCATGGGCTTTGGCACTGCCGAGGACCGGAGGAAGGCCAAGGAGAGATTGGCGAAGGAAGGGTCGGGCCTCAACGTCGAGGACGTCAAAAATAGAGACCCGCTTCTGATCCTTAGAGGTGTCTTGACAATAAACACCGATGGTGACATTGTAAAGGCCCTAAGGAACCAGAATCGGGACCTCTTTGACGGCCTCGGCCCTGGGGATGACCGACTCGAGGTAAGGTACCGCAGAAGGGCTAGGAACCCGCACGTGGCCAATGTGGTCTTGAGTGCGTCGCCCACCCTCTGGGCGAGGATAACCGGCGTGGGCTCGGTCCACATCGACCTCCAGAGGGTGCGAGCGGAGGACCAGTCGCCACTGGTCCAATGCACGCGATGCCTCGGCTATGGCCACGGGCGGAAGTACTGCAAAGACCCAGCAGACCTCTGTAGCCACTGCGGCGGGCCGCACTTGCGCACTAAATGCGCGGATTGGTTGGCGGGGTCCCCACCTTCCTGCCGGAACTGTTGTCGCGCGAAGTTTGACAATGTTGAACATAACGCATTTAGCGACAACTGTCCCGTCAGGAAGAGGTGGGATGACCTCGCCCGGCAATCCGTAGCATACTGCTAAGGGCGCGCCGGCGAACGCAGTGGTTCTCAAAGTCCTCCAGACGAACCTCCAGCGCAGTAAGTTGGCACACTCCGAGCTGCTGATCGAAGCCTCTAACCAGCGTGCGCGGTTTGCTCTGGTACAGGAGCCATACGTCGGCGGAACAGGGCGTGTGAAGAGTCAAAATGGGATCAGAGTCTTCCAGTGTGCGGACCATGGAAGTGGGACTGTAAAGGCCGCGATCATAGTCTTTGACGCGGACCTACACATAACACAGTACCCGAAACTCACCACGACCAACATCGCAGTGGTGGGGATCCGAGTCCGCAACTGGGAGATCATCCTGGTTTCATTTTACTTTGAGCCCGACCTGCCGATGGACTCGTACCTAGCACACCTGCGCCGGGTGCAGCGCGAGACAGGAGCTCGGAGTGTTATAATTGGGGGTGACTCCAATGCCAAGTGCGTCTGGTGGGGGAGTCCCGTGACAGATCGCCGCGGCGAGGAACTGCACGGCTCACTGGAGGACCTCGGGCTCTGCATCCTGAACCGAGGGGAAACCCCTACATTTGACACTATCCGGGGCGGCGTAAGGTACAGCAGTTATGTTGACATAACTGCTGTATCGCCGGACCTGTATAGCTTGGTGGACGACTGGCGCGTGCGCGAGGACCTGACCAGCTCGGACCACAATGGCATATCCTACACATTAACGACAAGGCACATCAACAAGAACTTCATCAAACACACCACAAGAGTATACTACACTAAACACGCAAATTGGGCCCAGTTTCGTGAGAAACTGGGCCAAATTATCAATAGAGAAAACTTTACATTAGACTACATTAAAAATTTAACACACGGTTCACAATTAGACAATACGATTACAAAATACAACACATTAATAGCCGAAGCATGTGCCTCGTCTATTCCGCCAATCAAGCGCAAGGATGTGTTGAATATGCCATGGTGGAACGAGGGGTTGGCAGCGCTCAAGCGCGAGGTGGCCACCAAGAGATGCAGGATTCGGTGTGCAGCGCCGGTTAGGCGTCAAAAGGTAGTTGGGGAGTACCTCGAGGCGAAGGAGCGTTACGAGACCGAGGTAAGGCATGCGCAGACGCGCAGCTGGGTCTCCTTCTGCGAGCGCCAAGACGGGGAATCGGTTTGGGGGGGCATTTACCGGGTCCTCAGCAGAACCTCCAGGAGAGACGAAGACCCACCGCTGGTGGTAGACAATATGGAGCTAGACGCCAAAGGCTCGGTGAGGCATATGGCCGAAACCTTTTACCCGGAGGACTCCGAGGGGGACGACTCCGAGGAGCACCGAAGGGTGAGGGTACAAGCCGAGCTCTTTGACGTTGAAACTTCTTCGGATTCGACGGACCCGCCTTTCACTCCCTTGGAGCTGAAGTTGGCCTGCCGGTCCTTCAATCCGAAGAAGGCTCCAGGCGCGGACGGTTTTACCGCCGATATATGTTTGCACGCGATAGAGTTTGACCCCGAACTCTCACTGGCTCTTTTCAACAGGTGCCTCGAACTCCGGCATTTTCCCGAGCCCTGGAAGGAGGCCACGGTGATCTTCCTCCGGAAGCCGGGGAAGACTACTTACACGGCACCGCGGTCTTATCGGCCGATTGGTCTCCTTCCGGTGCTGGGGAAAGTGCTGGAGAAAATGCTTGTCGCCAGGCTTAAACATCATATAGCGCCCAGGCTCAGCACCCGCCAGTTCGGCTTCATGCCCCAGCGGAGTACCGAAGACGCCCTCTATACACTGGTTCAACACATCAGACTAGGTCTAACAAATAAAAAATTGATGACGCTTGTGTCCCTGGATATAGAGGGCGCCTTCGACAACGCTTGGTGGCCCCGTATTAAGGTCCGGCTGGCGGAGGAACGAGTGCCGATTAACATCCGTAGGCTCCTGGGCAGCTACCTGAGCGGCAGGCATGTTCGCGCACGATACTGTGGGGAGGAGCACGTGAGAGAAACCGGGAAGGGTTGCGTGCAAGGGTCTATCGGTGGGCCGATATTGTGGAACCTTTTATTGGATCCACTGCTTCGCGAGTTGGAGGCTAGACACTATTACGTGCAGGCATTCGCTGACGATGTGGTGTTGGTCTTTGAAGGTAAGACGGCTCTTGAGGTCGAAAACCACGCCAATGCCGCCCTCGAGCATGTGAGGGAGTGGGGAGTCCAGAATAAACTTAGGTTTGCGCCGCACAAGACCAGTGCCATGGTCATCACGCGCAAACTGAAGTACGACACCCCACGCCTCCACATGGGCGGGGTCGACATCGGTATGGTGGGCGAAATCAAACTACTGGGAGTCGTCCTAGACCAACGCCTTACCTTCAACACGCACGTCGCGAACGTCTGTAAGAAGGCCGTCACCTTCTATTCCCAGCTTTCGAGAGCCGCGAAGGCGAGCTGGGGCCTCCACCCCGAAGTCATCCGCGTTATTTACAGAGCGGTGGTTGAGCCCGTGATACTGTATGCGGCTGCCGTTTGGGCGCCGGCTGTGGACAAGCTCGGTATACGTAAGCAGCTGAACGTGGTCCAGCGGGGCTTTGCGCAGAAGCTGTGTAGGGCATACCGCACCACCTCCCTGAACTCAGCACTGTTGCTCGCTGGGATACTCCCCCTTGACCTGCGCGTCCGCGAAGCCGCGGCGCTCTATGGCGCGAGGAGGGGTATGCCCCAGGACGCGATAGGAGATCGGGAGGTGGAACGGATGTCCTCGGCTCTGCGGTCTCCGCATCCCGCTCAGCATATCGACCTGGAGTTCAAGTGCCTGGCGGACGAGGAACAACTCGCGGTAAATATTGACCACGAACTTAATATCTACACGGACGGCAGTAAGATTGAGGGCAAGGTGGGTGCGGCGTTATCCATATGGAGAGGCGCCGCCGAAACCAAAACCCTCAAGCTTACTTTGCCGTCCTTTTGCACCGTCTACCAGGCGGAACTCCTGGCGATATGCAGGGCGGCGCGGACGGCTGCAGATAACTCGGCCAGATCAATCGGAATTTACTCTGACTCCCTGTCGGCACTGCAGACAACAATAAATCCAGTTGCCCTCCACCCCTTGGCCGTCGAGGCGCGGGGCCACCTGCGCAGGGCTTTGGTACAGGACAAACTTGTCAATTTGTTCTGGATCAAAGCCCACGCGGGACTAGAGGGGAACGAGCGTGCCGACCATCTGGCCAAGGAAGCTGCGCTAAAGTCCAAACGCGCCTTTGACTACGACAGCTGCCCGGTTTCATTCATCAAGCGAAGCATTCGTATGCGGTCGCTTGATGAATGGAACCAACGATACCAGGCCGGGGAAACAGCC